>JABFQC010001720.1:0-18243 GCA_022817085.1 Psilanteris sp. ZL-2020
AAAAATAGGCAAAAATTTACATAATACGCTCAGAAAAATTGCTGTTTTTCCTTGTAAAAAGACAGTTTTTCATACCAAATTTTCCTTCTATTTTTTAATATAATGCTATTATAAACAGTAATTTTTAAGATTTTGTTTTAATGTCGCCAAATTAGTGTTATAAACAGCACTTTTCTAAGTTTAATTTTTCTCAGTGTATGATAAGTTACGGTCAGAAAATTCTAAAAATATGTCGAATATTACGACATAATTGGTAAATACCATGATATTGTCTAATGTTTGCTTACATTTTTGCTCAATTTTCCTCTTTTTATTATCTACACGCACAAAAATGATATAGTTGAATTAAAGAAATTATTTTGAGAAGTGTATTTTGTCCATTTGTCTATGAAGTATATGAGTTCAATAGAATATTTTGTAAATATTTACACTTTTACTGAAACGTTTAATATGCTTTCACAAAATTAGCATGTTGATTCAAATTAAAAACATAAACAATATGACAAAATGTTCGAATTTGAATCATATTTTGTTGATCTAACAAAACTATTTGTTTAGTTAAATAACAACAAAACTGTTTTGTTAGTTTTTAGTTTTATTTCTGTGCGTGTAGTTTGATCACATTTGTAATATTTTTTTTTTCAGTGTACATGATTGAATTTTAACTTCAATATTTTTTAAAAGAATTTAACTTAAAATTATCAATTTTTAGTAAAAAATTCACTAATTTGGTATTATGTTTGTAATTCGTCAAAAATTCGAAGTTTATTCATCACATAGTATCAATCTTTGATTATAATTTAACAATCGGTTTACTCAAATTTAACATCCTTGTTTTTCTTATTCAATTCACCAAAAGGTTGTACAAATGTTTGTTCAAATTTATCAAAACAGATTGTCAAGTTTTAATATTCTAAACTAAAGTTAACAAAAAGTTGATGAAAAAAGATATATTTGTCGTTCTGGGTTTGTTCAAAAGTTCTATAATGTGATTTATTTTTCAATAAATCACAGTGAATTTTATTTGTATCAAGCTTTAACCTTACATTGTTCTTATTCGTTAAAAATACGTAAACCACACTGAGAAAAATCTCTAAACTTTATAGCACGGTACGATGTGATTCTATAATAGCATTTTAATATCTACTAATTTAGTTTAAATTTGGTGCTAGACTTTCAGCGCTTTAAACAATAAAAATATAGTATTCTTTGGTACTATAAGTGCACAATTTTCATGTAAAAATGGTATGGATTCAATGAACATAAATATACGCATGACAGCACTGCATTTCGGCATAAAGTCGTGCTTTTGTGTTTCGATTCTGATACTTGCATAGTATGACATATTTAATGCTTATTAAGTTTGATTTCAAGTAAATTTAGTACGAAATTGCTTAGTATTTCAGATAGAAAAATCTCGTTCAATAAAAGGAAAACTTTTTAAGCAATTATGATTAGATAGTTCTTTCAGTGCAGTTTATCAAAATTTGGCAATCTGACAGCACGCTACCAATTAAAATTCATTTTATTAAAATTTAATATTCCCACATTATAAATATTGGTGTTTCTTTCTCTCCGTCTAAAGGGTTCATCTTCAAGAAACAAACACTTTTCTATTTGTGCATAATATTGAACAATTTCAAATAAAATTATATGTATATATATATATATATATATATATATATATATATGCAAGATATGAAATTAAAAGGTATAACATTTGTAAACGTAAATTAAAACCACAATTATTAATTAAATGTTTATTTTCGTTCGAAGTTTATAATCGTGCACGCAATTTGCAAAATCATCTCAACCAATTGATGACCAAGTGTAATTAATAATGACGATTCAAATAATTAAAAACAATTAAAAAAACGCGAGTGAATTTCATCGGATGTTAAACATTTCGCGCAAAACAGTCCCGCGTTATTTCAGCACGTAATTCCCGTAACCCACCCCGAATGAAATTATGGAACGTAGTTGCGATCGTTTGACATTTTTCGCGCCTGTTCCTGCGCCGATCGGTTCGCGCGTATGCAAATCGCACCCGGGGCTATGTTTTCAGAACGATCAGACCGACTTGTTGTCGAACCGTAATTGACCGACATTAAATGAAATTCGACACTTTTTAATTCGTCTGTAATTAAGCGCAGTACCTCGTGCAAAACGCGGCAAAAAACTCGCGCAACTTTTCCACTCGAAAACACCTTTGCGTCAATTTGGCGTCGTCCGTCAAATCGGATCGATCGGTCACCCGCGGAAGCCAACGGACCCGCGGCGCCAGTTGCGCACGCGCGCTTCAATTATCCCAACCGACCGGTCTCAATGAACCGTCTTTATTTAGTGCAATTAACCGATTCCCGGCGTAAATGTTGCGCCGATTTGCATAACCAATCGTGTCCGTCGTCAAACTCGCGGCCGATTTCCTCGTCGATCTCGCGGACCGATCGTTTCCGATCGGGTCACTTATCAGTCGGATCCGACCCCGGGGACGATCGGTAATTGGCCGATTTCTGAGCGGCGCGGTTCGCCTCGGCCTATTTTCTCGAGTTTGACGAAAACGAAAAAACGAAAAACTGAAAAAAACTGATGGCTTCGGAGAAGCGCCAAAAATCACGACGACTTCCTGCAAAGGACCGCGAGGCAAATCGTGCCGGAGGAATGCGGAATCTGGTTCGTCGGTACCTCGGAGCAACGCCTGGCCACGTTCACACGTTCGGCACCGACGCGTTGTCATTTCAAAAGCAGGAAGCGAAGTATTAGCAATTGCACAAAAAGTGTCGAGGGAAAGTATCGGCCGATCCCTTTTCGGCGAACGCGTACGCGCTCCGAGACATAATCAGCGTCCCTTTTTTTCGGCCGTCGCCGCTCTCGCCGGTCATGCGGTCAATGTAACCCGAAATTATTGTGTAGCGTGCGGATAAATTGAACTCTCCCGGCTTGACAACGACCTCCTAGTCTTGCGTTTCGCCGCGCGCTCCACGTGTCCGCATAAAAACGCGGCCCGTTTCGGGGTCATTCGCTGTCATTTGCCGCCAATTATCGGCTGCCGAGACGACGCCGACGTTTGGCGATCGGTACGACCGGTTGATGCTGATTCGAGTGTCGTTTCAAGTCGGTTCAGTATTCGTTTCGGGTTGAATCGTGAAGAGCGAACATTGTTTCGAGGTTCGGTGTGGTTATTAATGCGAGAATCGGTGAGAGATCGGTATTGATTGTATGGTTTGGTGATAATTGGATCAGAGATTCGATTGTTTTTGAGTGTATAAAGATGTTCTGGTATATTAGGAATAGAGCAGCAGTAACATTTTTTGTTAAATTGCTGGTATTAAGTATCAAAGTGGTCCATAAATTTTAGTAGTTAGTGATGGACTAGTGAGGAATGATGATGTACTAGTATCGTACTTTTATATACTAATTTACTTTTAGTTCGTTCTTTTTCTAATTTGCATAATTTATTGATTCATTATAATCCAATTGAAAAAGTATTGAATTCTTTTATTCAAATACTAAATTGTACCATACATGTAGTTCCTATTGCGATTAGTATTATAAAGTATGGAAACAATCTGATTTATTTGTCGCATGAATATAAATTGTTACATTTGTAACTGCTTCGTATTCTTATTATTTCTCAAAATATTAAATCGTCAAAGTACTAACGAGATGAGATTCATTAATTTGGTTTAAATTAGTACTAGTACTAGTGCATACGTATAGTATCAAAATAATTTATTATATTTTCTTTTTAATTATATATTAATGATTTCACAGAAAAAGCAGCATTTTACAAAAATGTTGTACCTTTTTATTATATTTCTAAAAATTTAAGATCAAGTACCAAATTGGTCCATAAATTTGGTTTCCATATATCTGTCAATAGAATAAACTAGTAGCATCTCATTAAAATATTTTTCGTATTTTAGTAATCGTTATATTAAATCATTATATTAAATAATGTAAATCAATGATTTACTATTGTATCCCTAAAAATATTAAATTCTATCACGAAAATAATAGAATGTTCCATCATTTTAATTCCCATTGCAAAAAGTATTAATATAAAGTATTAAAACATAATACTAATTCGATTCCTGTATTTTCTGTCAATCCAAACTATTGGCCTCATAAAGTGTAAACTATCGAATAAATACTGCTACAATCTTACTAAAACTGCCCCTAAATAATAAATCATCAAAATGTCAGAGCGGTCCATAAATTTGGTTCCTGTTAACCTTGATAACATAAACTATCCACGTATTAACATCCTAACAACCGAAATAATCATTTTACCAAACAGTACGTTCTCCGTTCCGTCCCATAAACTCTCCAAACCATCCATACGAGTACCAAACTGGTCCATAAATTCAACCCCCATTGCTACTTACACAGTTCCTGAACCAAGTATTAATTCAATTTCCGTTCTACGTTCCTCGTCGCCCTAATGATTTTAATATCACACTAATGATTAAACTCTATAGTCATCATTTCACCGTCATACCACGTTCCGCATTCCTCCCCTAAAGCCATTAAAACCTTTCATCAAAGTACCCAACTGGTCCATAAATTCGATCCCCATTTCTCCCGATACGATAACCCCGCCTTTTAACGGGGCTTATTACTAATCGACGAAAAACTTAATTTCCATTTTTCGGCATTCCTCGTGTCCATGATTCAACCCGGAAGCATTTCAATCCGCGGCGTACCCATCGCGAAACCTCGTCTCGCTCATTGCGATGACTCCCTAATATGCATGCATGTCACCGTCTTCATGAATATAAGTATGGCTGTTACCCGACTTTATTCATAGCGTAATTGCCGCGAATTTCAACACATGTCATAAACGCCGGTAGCCTAGCCACTTAGCCTGCCCCTTGCGAGCGTCAAAAAGGACAAAGAAAAAAGATGAAAAAAAAAAACAAAGAAAAAGAGGAAAACAAAAAACGAAATGCCCATTGAAAAGTACACCTCGTTGGCGTTTGAAAAAGAAAAAAAAAAGAAAAAAAAAAGCAGAAAAAAACGTAATCCCAATTCCGTCGAATTATAAGAGCGCTCGTTTCACCGCAAGACACAAAGCAACACCGAAAGCAATTATTATCGGGAACACGGCGAAGTATTAATAGCAAACTCCGCTCGGTAATCTTTTTCTGCGGAATTCATAGCATTTTCATAATGTCTACTTAATTATATTACAAAGTCCGTTTGATATTAGTAATTACGGCAACACAGCTATCCGCGCGTCGGAAGTTCCACGCGAGCGACAGACTACGGCGAACCGCCTCGTTAAATGTAGCGTCTGCCGAGTGGCAGGGGGGAGGGGGGTGGGTATGATTCATTGACGTATTTTCGCTTGTTGGTAACGCCAAGTTCGGGCGAAAATTGAGTAACTGCGACCGCCGCTTCGAGAGTCACCGCCGTGACGCTGCCAAGTCGTAAAGCGCGCAAAATGAATTAGTCCGGATAAACGCTGGCGAACCCTCCGTGGCGGCAGACGCAGCATCTGCAAATTGCAACGAGAAGGATTTCGACGAAGGGTTTTGAAACGGAGTTTCAACCATTCTGAAGGAAATTCGGTTTTTCGGTTTAAGTTTTGACGTTAATGAAGTTCAGAACTTGATTTTGATTCGGATGATGTACTGTATGGTTCTTTGCATATGTATATATGCATATATATATAGTGGTAATGGTTACTATTTAAATGGTAATTGCGTACACTTAAAATGATAACACTTTTTAAACGCAATTGGTGGGCGAATTGTGTTTTAAATGCTAACATTTGGGCGTTTTAAATTAAACTTAAATTAAAATTACACTAATTTGAGGGTTAGAAGTTTAATAAATGTTTACAATATTTATAATTTTAGTTTATACACTAAGAAAACGAAATTTTAAGCAGAACCAGTAATGATGCGAGCCAATGGAATGACAGAAGTCAATTGTTTTAACCAATCAGAAGACTCGAAATGTTAGAATGTAAATTGTACAATTTCATTTTCTCAGTGTAATAAATATGATTGTGGTGGTTTTGTAGTTAGAGTTGAATCTTCTATCTTAAGGAACAGCGGTTCGAATCTTGGAGGTTGTAATCTGGCAGTTGAACCTGGAATTTTATCCAATAAACACTATAAAAGATAAATTTTTTTGGTAAAATAGGGTGAACATATTTTGTATTAACATCTACTATAACACTTTTCATTTAAGACATAATTATGTCGTATAATAATACTAATAATAAAAACTACTACTTACCTGGAATTCATATTAAAATAACTGACCTGAGCGTTCATGTAATGAAAAAATTAAAGTTTGAAATAGATTTACACACTATATATAATTTGAATAGTAAGATGTATACTTACATTTTTACCCCTGAAATATCACCACCACAAAAATCTGCAACACAGTAAAATATATATTAAACATATTGGAATAACTGGTACAAATAATAAACACAAGACTATCAAATTTTTGTTAAATTTTATTAGTTTTTCAGAACAAGGTATGCGAGATTTTGAAAAATAACATGAAATATACACTTAGAGAATTAAATTATTGAATTTAATATCTAAACAGTTTCGTTAAGTATCTAAGATTGTTAAATCGAATAATTACAGATTGTATCCGTGGAGACAATTCAAATAATATTCTATTAAAAAATCTGGATTTATAGAGACTGTAAAACGAATTTCATATTAAATGACATATTGAACATAACCTACAATTTTTACAATCTTGACTGTTGAATCGAATAACTGTTTATTCAAATCCTAGATATAATATCTAAATTGTGAAATTAACAATCTTTTCTCTCAGTGATACATACCAAAACCGAAATATAACTGAATCGCGCCGTCTCTTTCCATCGCATATCCGAATACCATTCGGAATGCTACCATCGTTAGCGTTATTCCATAAGTCGTTGATTTCGTAATTATTAATTACTCGCAGTTAATTACATTTGGTTAACTGTTAACTTCCTCGTACAATCTACATTTTTAACCGCTCGCATTATCAAACAAGCTGGCGTATCTTTCGTACACAGCTCATCTGTGGGACTCAGTCACGTGTAACAAATGTACATTGGCATTATTATCGTTTGCACGCGGATAAATCAACGCACGCTCGAATCGCCATAAAAACGTGTTTTTTATAACGCGAACTCGTGTTCGAGCGCAATACTCAGCGGCTTTGCAGTGTTTCGGTTTGTGCACCGACGTCGACGGTTCTTTCAAAGCGATGTAAACCCCGCGTTAATTCGGTTCGACGTGTTTCGTATTTCATTTTGCTCGGGCTTAATTTATTATTTGGCAAATGCACGTCAGAGCGGATTGTACGCTCAATTTTTGTCGCGCGTAATTCCGCGCGACAAAACGAATAGGAAAGCACGCGCGCGATAGACAATTCGAGGTTATGTCTGTCGTTAAATGTTAAATGCCATTGGCTCGTTCGCTAAACCGTTTTTATTGTTTCATGTTTCACTGATTAATTGGATTAATCATTAGACTGGTCTTGTTTTGTCGATTGAGCTGTTGGGCAACGATGAAACGGAAATAGTCAAAAGTACCAAAAGTGGTACGGAATATCTCCGATGGAGCAATATTATTTTGATCAGTTTTATAATGTAAAGAATAAAGAAAATGAGTATTTGTTACTAACAAATAAATTTCGTTTAAACGTTTATAAACGTATTAAATTTTAAAGCGAGGAAATCGGTTGTTAATATTTATTATTAATAGTCGTTATTACATAAAAAAAAGTATTATTTATAATACGAACTTGAATTTTTAAGCGAAAAACTGTAGAATTTACTACGGTTAATAGTAATACTTTCAGATAAACATGTAAATTTCTACGTAAAAAATGTAAATATTTTTGTAAAAATATCAAATTATATACTTCCTTGTCGCTTAAAAGTCCGAGTTCGTATATAAACAGTAATTTTTCATATGTAAATTTTCTCAGTGCAATCATTATTCAAAACATGTGAAAATTTTCCTTGTCTTTATAGTATTATCATTTTCATTTATCAGCTGACGCTTAAATAAATGTTATATATGATTATATTACTATATATTATTCAGATATTTAAATAATAACATTAAATGAAAAGATGAAATTGAAAATGAAAGCATTAAATTATTTGTACAGTTAAGTTATTTGGTCTTATTGTATATATCTACAAACTATGTAAATAATCCTTTAGTATACAAAGTAACATTTTAAAAGTCTTTGTAAACTCAAAAACTTAAATTGTAACTGACTTCGACCAATGGGATAATTGGATTCAACTGGTTTAACCAGTCAGAAGCATCAAAATATTTCAATGTAAATTATATACAATTTCATTTTCTCAGTATAAATATATACAATAATACTATACACGATAATAAATATACAGTTAATACTACAAGTCCATTGCTATAGCTTTAGCAACAATATTGGATGTTGATATATCTGTTGCGATCCTTTTGACCTCAATAAACTTAACAGAAAAAAAATACAAATATAAGAAAGCAAATTCACAAAAAAATGTTAGAATTATGTTCATTGAAACGCTCTTTAATGCTAAATATTATTGTTTTAAACCGCGAATAATAAAGATCACTAAACATATAAACAACAAAATAAATATTTTTGTTTCGTTCAATATAAGTATATCATTTTTTGTTTTTTGTTTTTTTTTTTACAATAGCTTTTAAAAATACTTTAAAAATACCACCGCTAAAATACTCAAATTTAAAAGAAAAAAAAAAACAAAAAAACGATTACAACGTATTTATAAAAATGCATTTATTTTTAATTTTCTTTTATTTCATTTTTCTATCAACTTCATATTCCTAAACAAATATATATACTGCAGGATTTTCTGATTATAGGTTTTTTAATTTTGTCTAGGGGTATTAATAATTGTACTGTATCTATAATATTTTAATACTCAATAAGACTTAGTACATTGGCGAAACGCGTTTAATCACGATGATTGCTCAAACACGACTGACTTATATTACTCGCGAAAATGAAAACATACATATACATATCAAAATAATTCCGTCGGTTAATCGTGCTAAATCAAAATAGTCCCACAATACCCATCGACACGCATACACAATGTACGATTTTCCACCCATCAATTCGCATCAATTCAACCACCGCTATTCGCTTGCGTTTATTACGTCGCTCGCAGCCCTTTCTTTTCCTCGTTTTCCATACACAACCGCGCGATAAGATAAACGACGGCGAACGCGATGCCGATTAATTAGCGGATAAGAAGGCTGCCGAAATGCGGCGACGCGCGTGATCCGCGAGGACCCGCGTGGGTGTAGACGCGCGTCGGAGCGACGCGGGTGCATCGCGGATTCGCGCGGCGGACGCCGAATCCGAGCGCGCGAGGCGTTATTTTCGGACGCGGCGTTGCGAGGCGAGGCGCAGGTATACGCGGACGGGTCGAGACGAGCGAAAGACCCCTCGAAGGCCTGCAAACCGAGTCCGCAGAGTGCCGAATGCCTCGGGCCCAAGATAACCGAGTACCGGGAACAGAGAAAAAAGGCATCGCGTGACCGAAACCTGAAACAGAATTCGCTGCGGCGAACGTCCACGCTCGCCACAAAACGCGCCTCTCCCGGTCCACGCACCTATATCGCCATCCTCGTCTCGCCGCGCTCGTACGCTATATGTAAAACGAGAAATTAACGCCGTTTATCTCGTAATTAAAATGATGGATTCTTTCGGGCTTTCGCTTATTGCGAGCAACTCGGTTAACTTCGTGGCGCAATTTCGATCTCTTCGGTGGCGCAACGGCGTGTGAGAAAGTCCGCCGAGTGCTTTTGTGTCCGCAGCGTCGGTCGGGCGGCTCGAAATTCCGCTTTCGATTGACAAACGGATGGATTGTTTGGGAATCGAACACATTTTTGTAACGAATGTGCAAACAAACGAATGAAAATCGTAGAAATGCGGCTGAACGCATGCATACGTCAATGTAAACAAATAATAAAGGTCGTTTGAGTTTTGTTTTTGTTTTGTTCTTTGTCCTTTAAATGCAACGAACGGAATAACAAACTAGCAAATTTATTATGTAAACAAAGCGTGCTCGTTTTGTTTCCTTTTTTTCATTTCAGGACGATTTAAATGATTTCGGCGAATACAAACGAGCGACGGTTTTTCTCTGTCAAACCGACTCGAAAATTCGCAAATAATTGTGTTGTGTTTTATATTGCCTGGTTATCAGTAGCGGACAGTAGTTTGAAGAGTGTGATTGGCTTACGTGCAAAAAGTCACACAACTGCAGTCAGACGGGAAAATAAAGAAAAGAATATAAAGAACGGTTGAAAAAAAGGAAAGATTCCTGGTAAACCATTGACAATGCAAATGCCAATTTGTCTCAGCACGTATTTAACCTTTTAGGATAAAAAACGAGAGAGAAAGAGAAAGGGGAAAAAAGCAGAAACAAGGCTCTCGGGATGTGTATAATTTTTTAACGTTTGTCAATCATAAATTACGACCGATACGGTGCTCCGACTATGTGTACCCTCGCGTTTAAATTTTTAAAGGAAAAAGCGACTTATCCTATATTGTCTGTTGACACTCAATTATTCGTCGACGCGGCGCAAACGTCAGTCGTAATATTGCGGTATTATGGTATTTATCGTGTGAAATAACAGGCATAAGGCCCGAGCGAAATGAAACGAATGCCAACAAAAGTACTACAATAAAGGGTCATTTATGCATAAGCAAATAGCCGCGTGTTTATAAATGAGCGATTGTCACGATCGACCCGATATTGTATGCGTTATTGCGGACGCATTTGTTGTTATGCGGGCATTGTTTTTGTTTTTGTTGCGGGCGAAATTGTTGTTATACGGGCGTTGTTTTTGTTTTGTTTCCATTGACTTTTCCTTTTCTTCTTAATTACGCTTTATACGAAACTAAAACAATGTTGTTTTATTGTTTTTTAATGATCGCAAAACGCACCGCCATTTATCCGGTTGGTAATGAGGATCAATGCGAAATAAACGCATCACTAATTTTAACCGTCATTTCCCCCCGTACCCGACACCGTTTATTCGGTCTTGCCCCTTAATTTGGAAATATAAGTTCTTCTTTACATGCAGCCATGAAACGTCATTAAAAAAATGCGCCGACACAAATAGCCGAGGATTTTTTATGAAAAACGAAATGGTGGCTTTGGTGGGTGGCGCAGTCATGTATCCACGCAATCTCGTGATAAAGTTGTTGATTCTGTTAACAAATTGTATTTCGTAACGTTTTTATTATTGACTTAAACGCAGTAATTGTTGTATTGTTGCGGAAACAAAAAATGCGGCATAAACAAAGTAATTGCAAAAGTGATTTCATTTTTGTTATCAAATTTAATGGTTACAAAATTGGCACGGGTTAATAATCGTTTTTGTTTTGTTCAATCGTATTTACTCTGAGAAAAATAGCATTGAAGAAATGTTTTATTGAGAAAGTGCAGTATTGTCAATAAACAGACAATATGAGGTCACGGGATAAAAATGAATACACAAATTATATTCCTTCTAAAAAAGATAATAATATTTATTGTTTGGCTAATTTGTTTTATAAAATGACTTTGGTCGTGGTTTTGTTTGTTTACAACACAATACTTTTCTAATATTGCTGTGCAATTTTCAGTATTATTTTTCACAATACGCCGTAAAATTAAGTATTTTATTTTTATTTTGATTGTTATAGAAAATTATATATACAAGTACATACATAAATCAAATGTATCTTGCAAATATATATTATACCGATCATGAGATATTTTAATACAATAAAGTATTCTTAAAGTTTAACACAAATAATTTAAAATAAGGAATTACGTAAGCTGCGTTGTACGGTATATTAATTTTAATACAAAACTTTTTTCATTGTATACTTAAATAATTTACGTTAAGGAAGTACTTTACCGCAATTCTGTATATTTCTGTTATCCAACATAATTATTATCTGCGTTAAAAACTCTGCTCTTTTATCAGAAGTAAATGAAAATGGAAATTATATATATATATACATAAATGTTACATAATAAATTACCATAATTCTAGCATTCCAATGGTATCTCTTTGAATGTTAAAAAATTACTATACTATTAAAATAAATTTTCTTATGACACACGGCGAATCATTTTATATAATATTGTATTTGGTACAAACATTTCTTCTCATTTTTAACACGTCTTATGGGAAATTTTATTCCAACGAGTATAAACAGCCGTTTTGAAATATATTTCGACACAAATTGAAAATGAAATTTTAACGAGTACAAGAAAAGTAATTGGAATTATGTTTTCAAATGTATCGCCGTAACCTAGAAGTGCGACGTTGACTGGTTTATCAGACACCGAGAAAAATGCGCTTATCAAAATTTCATTAGAAAATGAACCAAAACGCACTTATACGTTCAATCTAAAAGTATCATTTGCAACAAAACAATAACAAAATAATAATAAATATAATGTAAATATTATTAATAAACTCATAAATCATTAAATAAATAAAACATAATTGACATTGGAATTAAAATTTAATCGACGCAACATTGTTTACTTCGAGTGTTTATGTTTAATTTCTTAATAATTTTATTCCAAAATATTAAAATTTCATGAGGATAAGATTACTTCCAAGAATATCACATAAAACAATACCGAACAATCGAAAACAAAACAACAAAATTAATTTCCCCACTTTCTCAATGGTGTCATGAATTTTGGCCACGTCGTTGGCGCTGCAATCGCCGCCGGTTGACCGCGCGTCGCAATTTTGCAGACATTACATAACCTCCTTGTTTCCTTATTAATGGCGTTCAATTAACCAAATTCATTGTCCAAGCGACAACAAAATAAATATACCGTCTCAGATCAATATCACGCTTTCTCATAGCACTTTTGCGCTGACAATAAAAGCGACGTTTATTATTCGAAGCAGTGTTCCTCGGTGATGCAATTAACAATGACTCTGGTCTTTAACACAGAAACGCAATTTCGAAATAACAATTATTCAGTCAAATGAAATATGCCGTTTGCGAGAAATGTGCACGCTTACGTTGAAAATCGTAAACTTTTATTGGACGACATTTCGCACCGTTTTTCAAACGGATTCGGGTTGATAACCTCGGCGTCCCGCTAGAGCACAATTCCAAAAGCAGTTTTATGGTCGCGGCATTATATAAATCGGCGTTAAAAAATCGAACTCCGAGCCGTCGGAGTGGCATCGACAATAACTTACCGAGTTGCACAAAAAGCACTTGGCGGCGATTCATTGCGAATACCATAATTTATCATCGTTTCCGTTATCCCGCGCCGTCGTTATAAATTTGATTGCCTCGGCGTTTTTACAATCAAACGCCGTAAACAATGCAATTGCGTTTTCGCGCGAAAAACGCAGCCGCGTTCGGCGTTGCGAAATGCGCGCGATCGCGTCGCCGTCGATCGAATTTAATTTGCGTTAAATTGCGTCATTTTTGCACGTAGACAATTAAAACCGTCTTTTTATGGACGAATTGTAACTCTTGAAAACACTAGATGAAAATCCGATTAGAGAAGGAGTCGATTGCGCGAGAGAGAAGGAAAGGTGTGTTAGATGCGGACGACGGGGACAGAAACATCGGTCGTGACGCAGTCGACAGATAAAAGTAAACAAAAAAGGTCGTAATGTTGGATCAGTGTCGAACGCAATGTTGACCACGCTTGAAAGATAATAATAATAAAATGTAAACATTGGGACTAAGGAAAAGGTGAGATTGACATTGTGTTTATGTTTCTGTATTAATTTAGTTTGGACGGTTTGGATTTGGATTTCCAGGAATTCAGTGTAAATAAATACAACGCACTCGTATCGCGTTAATAATTGAATTCTTATTGTGTATTCAAAAGTTACGGTTCGTTTTTAAATATAAGCTAATTAAAACGCGAACAATAATAATGATGATAATAATATTGAAGGATATAAAAGTGTTACGACCGGAAATTTGCTCGGACGGAATTGGAAGAAACATCTTTATGTCAATTCGACGAATGTATTTTTCTTTTCGGAAAATCGAATCAATGCAAAGCGTGCATAATTCAAACGGAGTTGTGCAGTAACTAAATTCGTAAATGCTCGCCCAGTATAGAGTGTATTAAAAACTTATTATTAGGATATAATAAAGATCGTCAACGGTTTATTATGCAATAAAAAATTACCGGAACGAATATTAATAGCAATCATTTTGTACGGAATCGTAAATATAAAGTTGCATATATAATTTTATACGTCGGTAATTTATTGACGATTCGTGTAATTCGAGTAAATAATTTAACGACGGACAATTTTAAATTCCCGTTTGACTCGTATAATATAAACAAATAATGACAGTAAAAAATCAGTAACTTTATATTTCGCAAATAACGAAGTTTTATTTACAATAAAGAAATGCGGGGTTTAAAATTCATAGGAGGATAACTTTATATATCTTCGTATATTATATTATAAATTATCTTATAAAATAAAAAAAATATTTATAAGTTGGCAATTATTACCCAACAGCGCTAAATAATGATTTCAAATATCATTGTAAATTTTATCTTTCGTGTTACAGATCTTCAAATTGGAGTATTATTACATTATTTCTGACACAATTGTAATTGAATTTATTCCAATGTTTCGAAAAAAATGAATTGCATTTTGCACGATAATAATAATCATGGTCGATAAACCACTCCGATTTCGTGACTGCAATTTAACTATGGCTTGTAACAGCAATATATTTTATTGCTTCGTTGCAGTTTTTTTAGCTTCTCACTGAAATAAAAATACCTTTAAGAATATCCGCAGACTCATCAATTTTGAATCAACATAGTTCTCCATTCATTTTCGAAATCTAGGTCTCGTTTTGGTGCAGCGCGTCGCATAGTTCTCTATTTGAAACAATTAGGATGTGTCTGGTTTTGCTTATTGAAAACTTAATATTTCGTAGTATAAATTAATGATACTGCACCATTCTACAAAATTCTCTCTATGTATACATATAAATATATATATACATATATATATATATTGGAGCATTTGGATTCTTTCTTTCTTTATATATTTTTATATAAATCAATTGTATTTAATTTCCAAATAATTCATAATATAAGAAAAAGATTCTTAATCATATATATTAAAATATGAGGTTTTAGACTCACAAGTTGCATTATTGTAAGGGTTTAATATTTATCAACATAATATGGCAAAAAACCCCAATATATGCACTGAAATTATTATTTAATAACATAACGGAAGTAATAACACAAATTTCATTTTTCGTGTATAATATTTTAATCTCCTCCATGATACAAAATAAATCAGACTAATCAATCATGTTAATATTAACAAATGTATAATAATATAAAAATATATACTTACCTATTTTCTCTTTTCTGTGCTATTTTTTATCTTTAACAATTTGCTTCACTAATTAATAACAAAAATAAATACTTACTGTGAAAATGTGATGCAAATCCGAATTTGATAATACCACCTGAAATCACAGTTACACTTAATGATTATTAACATGTTATATTCTGATTAAAACTATATAAATATATGGTTTAAAACGTGTCGGAAGCACAAAGCGGCAATATGGTTACATATGACATAGACTAAGCGGTAATTGAAAAATCTTTTCAGACTTCACATAAATATAACACATAAAAAAATTGCAAAAAATTTTACACCAATTTACCTCATACCAATTTACATTTGTAAGTTACTATTAATTCACGTCATTACTCAAAAACAAAATCCTTGTCTCAAATTAAAATCCAATTGAGTAATGCGCTCACCGTGTAGCAAATAACGGAGGCTTTGAAAAAGAAAACCGGACGAAAAAAAGCCGATATTTTTCCATTGCAAATGAACCTAATCTTATATATATAAATCTAATTTACAGATAATTTGCCATTCAACCGTCATCAATTTTTTAATCGCGAGTTCCACGCGTCGCCCAGTATCAAGCTGCCTTCGGGGAAAACGCGAAACGGAGCGAACACTGTATCCGCGTCTGTTGACCGCAAAACGAGCGATTTAATTCCAAGGTGTCGCCATTCCTCGGATTTGAGCGGTCGAGTGGCGCACACGAGTTTTTCATTATCGACGCGAGCTGCCTTTCCGCATTGCGTTTCGCTCTTCACGCGATGTTTTGTCGACGCGTTCGAGCGTTTCCGCGAAGCGCCCCGACGTGGATAAAATGGCGCTCGGGCATTAGCTCGGTTCGTCCGACGGCATGCGAGAATTCGCACCAATGCGAGCGAACCGCGCCGCGAACGCGTTTACTCGCACGTGAATCCGCGAGACACTATTGCGCGAACCGTCAAAATTGTTACTGCACTAATTAAGACATCGCGCGCGAAGACGTTCGGCGCTCGGGCGAGCGCCGCCGATGATTGCCGATGATTGGCGCGCGGCCGAGGAATGCGCGCAACGCGAAACCGAATCGCGCCCTCCGACCTGCTATTAATAACGAGCGTTGCCGGTTTATAATTGCGCCGATCGGCTCGCGGAAAAATCGAAATCGCGTGCGATTAACCGCGAAGCCGGTATCCCCACCGGATTGTGTCCGCCTAAACATTTTAGATTTCGAGTTCAGCCGGCACAATGTTGGCGCAATTGTCGGGCGCGGGATGCATTTGCTGCACGCGATGCCGGCGTAATTGCGTAATAGTTGTTGAATAATATTTTAGAATACGAATCGCGCAACGTCCGAGGCAACATTTACGGCCGGCATTAATAGTCGCAAAAATGCGCGCATAATTGCGAGACTCGCGGATGCGAGCAAAGCGCTGACCCCTCCGCGCGGTCGTTGCCGAACCCCCACCCGCGGACCGCGCCGCGGCGGCCAATTAAACGCCGCGAAACGCGCGCCCCCCGGTCTCGATCGTAATCGCGAAGCCGAGTCGTTTCGGCCTCGGATATCGGCCAGGCAATGATAATTATTCAGCGGCGTATTACGTAGTAATTAATCCAAACGCAGATTAGTGCCGGGCAACGAGCGCCGGGCTGGGTGTTGACTGATCGAGTTAACGCTGAGTTAGGGATTTCGCTGTCGGAGGTTGGCAGCGGTGAGGTCGGACGCGCTCGTCCATCATCGCCCCGCTGCTTACGGAGTCAGCCGGAAAGCGCGATGCTGCATAATTAACGTGACTTCAGTTTAATTTTCCGGTGGACGATTGCCTCGTATTTCTAAGCCGAATCATCAGACGCCGAGCTTTTGCGACGCTCTGTCGTTCAACTCCCAGTCGACGCAGGCCTGCCAACCGTCGTCGGCTAATTTCAGCGGATTAAAAATGAACGACCCGATTTGCGCGGTTTGGTACGGTCGATCGCAGTGTGAAGACGATTGTGTTGTAATTCTTCGTCTTTATTTATTTACTACATTGAAATGTAAACCTAATTATCAGTTTCGTATAAAATAAAGTCCTGTTATCACAAAAATGTAACGTAAACAATGACAACAATAGATATAAACATAAGAATTTTACATTCTTTATTTATTGTTTCAATTTATTTACATTTGCATTCCAAATGACCTCTAAAGTGCGAAAAACAAAAGCCATTTACGATACATTCAAATATCAATAATAAATTTTCGGTTAAAAATATAGCGTTAACTTCAACACAACGCATGAAAACACTAACGTTTCGAGAATTCGAACACACACAAACACAAAATATGCCGTGTTTAATTTACAAATATTCGAAAGTATTTCATTAAAATCCATGCCTTTTGGAGCAAATCGATAATTTATTGCCCACGAAATACGTCGCGTCGAAAAAGTGCAAAAGCCAGAATTATCAGGAAATCGGTAAACGTCGACGGGAACACGTCCCCGAGGACGCGGAGAATGCGATACGGGAAGAAGTTGAAAAACCAAAGCGACAGTTGAATTTGATATGCGGGGATGATGATAATTCGGCGGCAAAAGTTGCGGGATTTGCGCGCATTATTCTCCGTTTTTCTCCCTGGAGAAATTCGCGGGATTTGCGCGCCCGCATTCGTCGCGTCCGAGCGAGTCACGACGTTCGGATTGATATGCGGGCGCGAGCCGACCCGAACCCGACCGACGTCTGGACGCGTCAAGGATCATTCACAAACCACTCATACGTACTGCACGAACCCAATAGCCATGCACACAGACCCACGGAAATATACACGACTTGTATGTCGCTACGTACGCCCCAAACCACCACCTCGGCGTTCCAT
>JABFQC010001721.1:0-18239 GCA_022817085.1 Psilanteris sp. ZL-2020
GTCCGTGAGTTACTATGTTTTTAATAATATTTACTGAACTTCCAGTAATTTTTAATGCAACATTTTTCTGCGTGTATATATATAGTAATAAGTTATGTTAAAGTGTTATTTAAATATTTTTATTTATACAAAACATTACTTATTATTTATTGCAATTTAATAATTTTAGTGAGATATGAAATAAAAAAAATTCCACGAGGAAAAAAATGCAGTTTTCAATTTTAAGAATTTTAAACAATTATTTAAACAATTACTGCTTTTAAACTCAAATTGAACATCTTTTATCAAAAATATTTTTAAGAATGTTGACATTCAAACTTCATGCAAATGTTATTTATAATTTTGTAATACTTTTTAATACTTAACAAATTACTTAACGAACTTAATAATTATATATATATAATTATTCATACGTTGTGTATTATTTCTCATATAGTTATATAATAATATTTTTCTATATCGTGAATATTTTTTTTCTATATAAATTACATAATTAAGTTATTAACATTATGAACACATTTCCTTTTAAATAATTCGTAGATGTGTACCGAAAAGACAGAATACACAAGATGCGATGACGCACTACTAGATTATATAATTTGAATCGTGATATATGCAATGACAAATGAAAAATCATATTTTGCATGTTTAAAATGTATGACGAAACTACTTGTGCAAACATATTAATTCCATATATAGTTCATTAAATATTAAGGGAGGAGTGACGTTTTGTTCAAATCTATTTAAAAGATTTTTATAAAGCTTAGAACAAATTTCAAAGTAATTAAAATAATGTTACAGTAAATAATTATAATAATGTAATATAGAAAATAAATTAGATGTATTGTTTACATTACATATTAAATATTTAAGAAATATTTTATAACAAAAATAAATGTCTTGACTTGTAATATGATTTGAATAAATAAAAATAATTTATATTAATTCATTCAATACAGTATTAAACGCACGTTTATTGTATAAATTAAACTTATGTAATTTAATCAATTATTAATTCATTGGGCAATAATCGATTATACAATATAAACAGATAATTTTATTTTATTTTATCAAATATATGGTTTGATTTATTATTTATAAAAAATGATGTTTGACTGATTTAAAATAATAATTTGTTCGTTTTAATCAATCTTCATCGGTCCAAATTATCATTTACTATTACATAGATATTTATTCTGTTATACATGTCCACTTTATTTGATTTAATTTAAACCAAATAGTAAATGTTTATATTAATATTCCTATAAGACAAAATCTTTCTATATATTAAATATTATTAAATATATAATTTTGTAACAAATATATTATTGAAAACTAAAAATTTTCCATTTTAATAGAAAATAATACAAAAATGTAGAATAGTTTAATATTTTTCTTGCGCGTACAAAAGCAAATAACATATTCCAATATTATAATCAATAAAAAACACGAATTAAATCCTAAATATATGTTTTACCATAATAAATTTAATGATAATATGAATAATTGAAGCAATCAATATTGATAGAAAAGATATCGTATAATCCAGACTGGCCTGCAATCTTATCTAAATCCATATTCTATCCCCTCGATTTAAATGTAGTATGAATGAAGTGCGTCAATGATCGTGTTTACTACGTCGGGTTAAAAGAATTGATAAAACTATGAAATGTCATTTTTTACTTAATGAATAACATGATAATTCCGCTTATGTTTCTATATATAATCATAAGAAAAGAAGCGTAACATTTGCTGGTGATAATAGTCTTTGGAATAAGTTTACTACAATTTGTACTCACACACAAAACTTAACGAAGTCAAAATGTTTTCATTTTCCTTATAATAAAGATAAAACTTTAAGAAAAATGCGTTGAAAAATTGATTTGTTTTTTTCTTTATATATATTAATATTCATGTTAAATGTCTTAGAACTTGCCTAACCCAGACGCGTATTCATATAATTACTATGGTTATGAAACATTCGCAGAAGTATTAATCGCGGTCGAGGAGTCAGCGACATTCTGACGCTGTCTTGTGCCTCTCAAATGCTCGGTTGACAAAAATAAAACAGTGTATTAATTTGAAACGAAAATCTCAAACATCAAACATTTTAATTCGAAATCACCGTAATTAAACTTTATTAAGATTCCTTGACGCTAAAGTACTTGGATTAAATATTCTAATTTCTCTGAGCGAATATTATATATAGATACATATATAAGATACAATTTGAAAGTTTTATCTTAACCTAATGACAAAATCACATATATTTTCTTGCATTTTATCTTTATCTTTTAATTTCACAAGACAACATTTTTCATGCTAAAAAATATAATACACGTGTCTTATTTAAGACACAAAGGTACTAAGACGCCTAAGTGTCTTAATATAATTCACAATATTTTGCATTAAGACAGCGTGTGATTTAAATATCAGTTTGTGTCTTAAAACAGTAACGCCTAAGACACTTTTTTCTAACAGTTAAGTATATATAACGGATAAGTATGTACTACGTACTAATTAAACCATTTTTATTTTTATTTAAAAATACGTTATAATTTTAAAATGTAAACATGCTATGTTTCACCAACAACTCGTTGCCATTAAATCATAACTTGTCGATTAATATAAATTCATTTACTGCAAAACATAAAATATTGATCTGCGTTAATATACAGGAATATTATAATTGATTGAACGGTTTATTCATCGCGAAATAATTCGGACAAAAGCGTTTGATATCATCACTGAAATGAGGTACAGAATTGGTTTAATTGATACGTGCACATGCATCGCACACTCAAATCAGCTATTCAAATAGAAATGCAAAGGCTTCTCTTTCATTGCCGACCGACATCGGTAAGCCTATTACTTCGTTAAGTAAACAACATAATCCTATTGAATCAAGAGTGCTTATTTTCGCACGTTTTAACCATTAGCGGCACTTGCGAAGTATGGACGATATCTCGCCACAACTACGTACGGCGTTGCTTTGGGATTTGTGGTGCGCGTGTCGCTAAATTTGAAGAGCGCTTTGCAAAACAATCCCGACAAGGTTCGCGTTATTTCTCCTGCGCGAGATTAGGACGACGATCGCGTGCGCTATTTATAAGAGCGCGTTGGGTAATATCTGTCATGAAGCACGTTTTTCTTTAGACAACTTGCGTGAGAATTATTTTTACGAAGCCATATGGCCATATTCCTTTTCTTCTCCATCATACCCTCTTTATATATATATATATATATATATATATATAACTATAATATTACATTTCATATAACAAAAGACATAGGCCAATCAATTATTACGCGGTTATTTTTAAAATATATTCGTGCAAGTTGTGTAATTATTTGAGCATGAAATACGAGAATTAAGCACTTTTTTTACTCATAATCGTGTATTCAGCGGGACGTGGTGACACATTAACCAGACATAACTTGATTAAACATGTTACGCCCAGATGAGCTAGTCGCGAGTATAAAAATTACAAGCAGAAGTGTGGCATAAAACTGCATTTGGGTTTGTTCGTATTACGATAAAACTGAAACATGCTGACGGCAATATATATAAATGATGAACGAATGATTTGGAAAAATTCAAATAATTAGACAAACTACACTCGAACGTGCATTAATTGTATATATGATAATATATTTTTAGACCATAAAGAATTTTGATTAATGAAATATATTATATTCTAATATAAAATGGAAATGAAAATTGACACACAAATATCATATAGGCATATATCTATATAGTAATTAATATTTATACGGCGAAAAAATTTAACAATTCCTGAACTTTATAAATAGAAAGAATTCGAGAACGTTAAAGAGCGCCTTAAAAATGCTTTTTAAATGCTAAAGTTTTACACTAAAAATTCAGATAATTTTAAAGTAATCTTTTATGCAAATTATTGTCTCCGTGTATTAAGATAAATATTCACATTAATTATTCACTTTGGTAATATTTACAATACAAAAATACTTGAATAATAAACAGCAACAAAATCTTAATTTAATAATCTTTTGGGAATTCACTCGAATTCCATAGCTGATGAAATTTACACTACGAACGCAAATCAAGATTTTTGGGACACAAATAATAAAATAATTGCGCTAAAACAACGCATCTCACGCTATTGACTTATCGATGAGTTATGTTGCAAAGAATTCAGTTTTGTTCGTGCGATTACTCATTTTGCTACGATTATGTTTTGTGCCATACTAAACGCATATATAAGCGATTTGTTGTGTAAAAATAAAGTAAAATGAATCATCGCTTTGAATCAACGAGCGCTTTTGTGTATTATGTATGTATATGCTCATAGGATCGTAAACCCTGTATATATAAATATTTTTTTTATGACACGCAACAGTCACTGGATCGATGACTATAGTCAAAAGAATCCGGAAGATGAGTAGATTCTTGTTC
This sequence comes from Psilanteris sp. ZL-2020, assembly GCA_022817085.1. Classification (NCBI taxonomy): domain Eukaryota; kingdom Metazoa; phylum Arthropoda; class Insecta; order Hymenoptera; family Scelionidae; genus Psilanteris; species Psilanteris sp. ZL-2020. The sequence goes on from JABFQC010001721.1 coordinate 4,436, forward strand.
CGCGGCATGGGCTTTTCGTATGCTGCCGAAACGCGAAAAACTTTTTGCATATTCAAACTGTAACAATGATACGACTCAATGCATATTCATAAAACCCTTCTATTACGTTCCGTATAGACGAGTTTTGCGCGGTCTCAAGTTTGACAATTCTTGTTGCAATGTCATGGCTCTGCCTTTAGAAAGGGGTTCAAAGAGAATCGAACTAACAACATGTTTGCCTTTTGTGACTGACAAATGTCTCCAAATTGGAATTGAATGGTCATTAACCTCGAGGCTAATGCAAAATGTTAATTATTATATTTGTAAAATTACCAGAACTAAATAAGAGTCTTATAAATAAGTTATTTATTATTATTAATAAAAAAAATAAAATAAAAAAACAAATGTATAAAATTTGCTCCGATTTTGAAGATACGATAATTTATATCGCATGTAAGATATATTTTTATTTCACTTTCCAAAAGTCAGCCGATGTATTTTGAAATAAAAAATGTTGTCGATTTATTCATTTTTGTATATCAATACAATGAAATTAAATTTAAATAGACTTTATTATTTGAAATAATAATATTTTCTTAATTGTAAGATATATATAAGCAATAAAATCACACATTTATACAAAAATAAAAATATAGGAATTAATTATTCTGAATTAATCATAATTTAATGTGTAGATTTAACAATATATAGTTTTCATTACAATTTCGAATGTAATGTAATAATTTTTATACCATTATATAATATCACTTTGTTTTCTCAATATATAGATTCAAATGACTATATAGCTATTCTTATTCCGATATAACTATATATATTGCCTTTTGTTATTACCATTTTTTTTCAATTTTAATCTCTATTTTTTATATATGTTTTTTGTTTAAAACCAATTAAAAAGTGCATTATTTTTAAACTATAAATTATTAATAAATTTGTTACTACAATTTTAGACAGAACATGTACTCAAACAAATTATTACTTCAAAGTTATGTGTTAATGGATGTACATTAGAGATTTAATGTTTCTTATTTTTTATTAAATATTCTTCATTTTATATATATAAAAGGAAAGTTGTTGCAATTTATAATCGCAGAATGTTAATAACTTAAATACACGTATGATGTAATCCTATATCTAATTAATTCGTTTAACCGTATCGGAACAACCCTAAACGCATTGACACATTATAGTTAACTTTTTATAGTTCCAATATAGTACTATACCACGTGTACAATCGCTTATGATAAACTACGGTTCAATTTACTTTTTCATTATTCTATTTCTCATTCAGTTTTGTCTTTGTTTTTTTTCTTAAATAAAATTATTAATTTTAAAATGAATTTATATAATACTACATTTATATTAATATTTATAATTTTACTTTTAAATGTAACGCTAAAATTATAAAATGTATTAAAATACATATAAGTAAAATGAGTAACAAATTATTTTAATTTGGATAAATTACTAATATAATAACCATTATATAACTACTAATACCAATCCATGTAAAACGTTTATTTAAATATAATAATTATTTATTTGTATATATACAATTTTTTCCATCTACCAATAATTAATTGAGTAATTTCTTATAAAATAATATTCTATCCACTCAATACTAATATATATATTCAAATTAGGTATAAATTTTTAATATATGATTATATCATTTTAATAATATAATTTTAAGTATATCCTAGTTTTGTTTTAATATATAGTAAAATGTTGAATACGTTTGCTTCTTGTACATTTGTTTTGTATAACATGAAATTGCAACATTCTTATTTTGCATATTACATTTCCTGAAAATATTAATTAATATTCGACAGTTCAGTTTATAAAAGTATACATATATAATCCTAAAGGTTGATTTCTGTTAGTTTAGCGAAATCGGTAAATGAAAGTTACAAAATTACTAGTTTAACTGGTTATATTAACCGTATAGTCTTTTTATTTTATATATTATGTTAAAACATGTATTTCGAAAATCATCTATATAAATGTCAATTTAATATATATTTACAACATATAAAATATAATTAAACATACAATGTATAAATTAACATTCTAAAACAAGCAAAAAGAAGTATACTCTATGAATCTTCGAGTTTTAATTAATACTAAAAAAGACTTAAACAAATAGTAAAAAGTGTTGCTTGGTAATGCTAATCCTCTGAACGTTAAACGAACTACTTATTGTAATGAAACCTAATTACGCAATAATCGTAGCTGAGTGTACGGATAGCATTCTTTCGATTATGATAAACATTGTGTTATAGCCTTGATGCGTGAAAGGCAAAATGTAAGCAGTGTGGGATGATTGTTTCAACAAAATTCATAGATCATTATATATTATTTCAACTACAGTTATTTTATAAACCGTAGCATCAAACTGAAACTATATGTCAACATTCATCATTCATTATCATCATATAAGAGAATATCTACAAAATGCGTCAGCATAAGTTGAACACACTACAAAAGCTAACACCTTAAAAGGTTATATTACAAATTTAATTTATAATAGTTATAATTATAAAAAATAAGAACAAACTGTTAACTACTGACACTTAAACCTAAATAAACGCAATGAATGGATTGGTCAAAAAATAAATAAAAAAATATAACCAGATAAATTTGATACTCGCATATTATACACAATAACCTACATTTCGAAAAAAAAAGTTATTGTTAATTTAAAATGAAAACACGACGAATTGAAATTAAATGTATGATTATGATTAAGTCGTATATACTTTATACAAAATCTGTTAATAAATCACAAAAGTGAAATTTATTTGAATATTAAAGGCCATCTTTTTCCGACCTCATTTGCGTTCGTAATACCATTCGTGTTTACTTATTTTTATTACAATCAGACTGAAGCTTTAATGAAGTAGTCGTAAATAATTATTGACAATATATCTACTAAGCATCCGTAAAGATGTTATTTTTGCGGGCCCATTTTTGTCAAAACATCGATCAGATATTATGCTTTGTCGGCGAAAACGTTCAATTTCTTTAAGAAAAGCGGAGGCAATTGGAGAGTCAAATCGGGTCGTAAAAAGTGTCGCGTGCGTTTTTTTCCCTTTCAACCTGGTTATACGCGGGGCCTCGTGACACTTCGAACGTTGACTCGGCTCTGGCAGGTATTGCAGTACACAAAGGTTCCGGAGAATGCCGGACCGAGGAGCCATTCCGATCGCCAGGTGAGGTTCGTCGACCGCACACCAGACACTCGCGCGAGCGTCTATGCAGACACAAAAAATAAGATAGAGCCGGAATGCCGTAAATGCGTCGCTACTTTGCAAGAACAAATAAATGAACATTTTCTTTGTGCTCGGCTATACTTCGTGTGCAAAGTGTGAACGCAGCCAATGTCCCTAAAACACCTTTCAGCCTTTCATCTTTATTTTGTGGAGAGAATTACAAAATGAGTCTACATTATGCGAATACAGAATTTTTATCCGTTTTTTCTCCAATTTAGTAACTTTCCGAATACTTCTTTCGTAAATAACCAGTTTGACAGTTTGAATTGTAGGATATAGAAAGAAAAAACTGTGCCAACAATAATGTAAATCTTGATTTTATATATATATAAAAAGTACATACTTTTATAACGATTATTATACTTTATAGAAAGATTTAGGAACAATTGTTAAAACTAAAATATACTTTTTTAGAATTTAAATTTGTCAAGATTTATAATGCGTATAATAGAATTAGTACTTTGATTTTAAAATATATATTTCATCTAAAGCTTTATGTGAAAGTAATATAATGTACATATTTCAAATCGTTTTATTGTCTTTCAATTTTAACAATTGTATATTATCTGACATAAATTAAATAATACAATCATAATACAAAGTTATTTATAATACATTTATAAGATAAAACTACGTATATATAATATGTTATATAATATATAAATTATATGTTACACATTATTTAATTGTTCAAATTAAAGACAAACATTAATTTTAAATTAATTAATGTGTTTTATTGATTACGATTAAATTAAACTACGGAGATATAAATATTAGTGTGTAATATGTAATAAATTATCTGAAACTTTAATTCGTAATTCATTTCTATTCATATAATAATGTTCAATTTCTTTCGAATAATTGAATGTTAAATGTATTAAATTGTCAGAGTGGAAACGAAATTGTTCTAACACTGTTTGTTTTGAATTCAAAATTAAAATAGTAACGCCCTCGTATCACATGATTTCTTTAATTTTATTTTGCTTATATAAAATTTTTAAATAATTATTGCGTTAAATGCATATTTTCAATATCATTATTCTTATGTCATAATCAAGTGATATATTTTCCGCTGAAAATAGAAAGTTGTTTTAATAATTATACTTGAACATTTATGACAGCAAGAATGTATCGCATCTATTCATGATGAAAACGAGTTTCATAATTGTTTTATATAATCAAATCTATTAACTGAAATCGCACTTCTCTTTATTAATAGCAACGAAAATAGAAGTTTCTGGAATAAAAGAGAAAATGAATATTGTTGAAGAATGTCTCTTATGTATAAAAGTCAACATCTTATATTTAATTCGAATGGATTCAATTTTAAAAATTAACATATGCCTTCGGATTTACCTCCGTTTTAAGGCATTATAAAATTTGAGCATTGTGTAATAAATTTTCATTAAAAGAATATCGAACTTAGTATCAGTTGAAGCATATCACTTTAAATTGTGCTTTATTAAAATAAAGAGAAAAATATTCACGAAACTGCTCAGTCGGTCTTCAATTTATGCAGCAGTAATTTTTGTGTCGCACAAATTTATGAAGCCATAATTCTTTATGAAGGATTTTATAACATTTAATTTCTCATTTATCCAACACATTTTTATAAATCGCGATAGTTTATCCCTAAATAGTTTATTTAATATTCTTGCTTCTTCAAATAAAGTATACGAGAAAATGCAATGACTTTCTTAATATGTAATATATTATTAAGTCTGAACAGTATTTCTAAATTTCTTAATACGGAAATACTGTATATTATAAATATTTTATACAAATAAATATTTAAAAATTATAATTTATCTGATTATTTAAAATTACTATTTAATCGTTCAAAAGCATTTTGAAATGCAAACCACATTTCTATTTAGTGACTACAAATCGGTGCACACTTATTCAAGTCAACGACAGTTATTATCAAGTTTAATAATAAGTTTGATAAACTATTATTTCTATTGGCGAACATACGCATTTTTGAGCCTTTTATATGCATTATTACACCTTGAATTGTTTTTATAAGTTTTTAAAATGTATGTAATGAAAATAGTATCATAAACAAATATATATACAATTCAAAATATAGAATAAAAATAATTTGCGTTTAACAAATTTTACCAATAATTATAAATTAATTTGGCACACACAGTTCTACACTATTTTTTCTCCGCCGTCAAATTACGACGACAATTAAGATCCCAGAAATTTTATGTTTTGAAGCTGATATCGACGCCTATCAAAATGTAAATAATGCGAATTAACCAGAATTGTTTGTTTAAGTTAGTAGAACGCGGTTATAGCAATTAATTTTGAAAAAAATCTCGTTAATTGTCAAAAATATTTTAATTGCATTTTCTTTCAACAATTTGTTTTTGTATTGCGAATGAAATTGAAAACTCATAGTTATATGTATTTTACGATAAATATTAACTATAACGTATTTTATAAATATAACTTAATTACACAAACAAATTGAAATAACATTAATCAATTTTTAATAGTTATAATTCATTACATACTTATAGCAGACATTCAAATACCATCTAATGTAATAATTACATAACCGAGAATTATGCACTATTTACTACATGCACTTTAAGCAATGACATTTTTAATGTAAAAAAGACACTTTTCCGTGTTTCACGAGTTCCATTTATATTCAGACTGCTCGACACTGCACAGGGATTAATTGTCTTATAACTGAGAAAAATGTAGTATTCTTACTACGTTACGGATGAGTCTCTACCTACTTTTGCACAAGTGTTCCTTCCTGTTTCCTTAAGACGATAATACGGAAAGAAAGAAACCCTCATATTATATGTAATTAAAAGCACATGTTAAGAACAAATTCTGAAGATGTAATAAGAATAATTCATTTAAAAAAAGTTGTTTCCATCAAGACCACCAAGACCATTATACATGGTGTATTATAACACTTCATGCAATTAATCAGAAAATAAAGTTGATTTTGTACAATAATTTTGAATTTTAATTTATTAAACATATCGCGATTTTATTACAATTGTATAATGAATCGTGAAATAAATTGTCCAATTTTAAGTGTTTATAATTTACAAATGATAGTATACAATATAAACCTCTGGTATTGCAAGTTAAGCGTGATTTAAATTGTTTTCAGTAAAGTCGAAATAAACCAAATTTATGAACATATTAAATAATTTTTAACGCATTAAAAGTATCGTTTATTGATCTTCAACGCGAGTTCTACAGTCGCGTTCAAATACTAGTCTTCTGAATTTCTCCTGGAGTCAGCAAGTCGACTTGCACTGACGACCTACCGGTTATCCTTGAGATTTTATGTCTGTGCACGTGCAAATGTGTGTGTTCGTATCAAATCCCCCAAGCACGTACGGGGTGTCTTAAAAATGAGAGTACTTATTTAAAGGCTTGCGATCTACGGCGACATAAATATATTCGTCCAGAACTATTAATTGCGCAATTAGAATTTTAGTGAGACTCGGAATAATGTTTCTATATATATACAAATCACATAAAAACTCATATAATCCTCAATGTTAATTGTTTATTTTATTCAATTACATGTTTATGTAATTAAATTATACTGCAAACTTTTTTATCTGTCTATAATTATATGAGATAAAAACTGATTGCCAACCAGTTTCTTATATAAATTCTAAGCTTTTACTTCGAATTCGTCTTTGTAAATAATAATTCAGATCAAACTCTACAAAAAGCATAATGATTCGATTATTAATAAAGTAGTCTGTTTTTGTTCTTCACCGAAGTCATTGCTGCTCAACTTTTTACTGCGAAACGTCTTTGTGTTTATATTTTCATACGCGTTATCATTATATAGATTACAAAAAACAATTGGTTATTCTAATTTTAACCTAATGGTTATAATAATTGTAATTTATGTCAGCGTTACAGACACTATCGCTGTGTCATCTTATGGTTATAATTGGTCGTTCGTTTGACCAAAATTATAAAAATAGGATAAAGATCAGCTTTTTGTTAAATTACACCGTATTCATAACACAGCTCATAAAGAAAACAAGGTAGATGACCCGCGATTACCTTGTTTTAAAGAAACTCGTCTATCTTGTTTTGCTAGTAACTTAACACTCGCACTTATGTGGCAACGACGTTCTTTCTTTTCATTCAATTCAATGATATTTTGAATCTGTCCGATTCGATCGAATATTGCCGAAACTGTCAAAGATTTACAAATTCTTGAATTTTGTAATATCATGTATTTAATAATAAGTTGAGAACGTTACGATACCTCCAGTAGAAGATAAATGTAAAAAACATATTTACCCCAGATAAACGCAAAACGAAAAGAAGAAAACGCGCATTTCTAACCATTCAACTTTCTCCAATTAACTGACACGGAGGTGTTATGGCAAATATCACGTTCGCCCTCGTCCGATTTCATGAATCATGTCAAACGCTGCAACGAAATGAATCGATTTGGCACGTTCGCAAAAATATTAAATTGTCGGAGCGATGACGTAATACAGAATCCGCGACAAAATCGTGTGATAACTGATACAAAAACTGGTCCCCGAATTGGTATGAAATAACCTTCCAGCGGTGCGAAATAAACAGGTCACTTTCATGTTTTATGCATTCAGGAATAATGAAGTAACGCTAATATAATTGCATATTACATAACCGTGAATGATACATAATGAAAGATTTAGTAACACAAATTATTCTTGTTTAAAATGTTTGTGCAAAGGCGAATAAAAAACCGCGTATATCCTTAAATATATATATATATATATATATAATAATAAGATATTGTTTTTAATGGAATTGCAAAGTCCGGATTAGTCATTATATAATATATACCATTCTACAAAATACGAAAATTTTCGAGTGTACAATATTATTTTTTAAATAAACCAGTGATATAATTAACGCGAAGTCACTGAAACACATTAGCTGAGTTGACACATCTTTGCGTTATCGATCGTCGAGTAAATCCATTCGCATAGGTCAGGTTTCTTTTATAAGGTCGTGAAACGACCAAAGCAAACCCCTTCGCGATAAATATTCTCCCAAAACCGTAATGCGCGATCTTAATTGTAAATGTATTATTAAATTTTTATCTCTTATTTTGAACCATTCGCATTCATTAAAACTGCATTTGGTTAAAGTTCCAAAGTATTCCGTATAAATTGTGGTTATGTCTCCAGAAAATAGAAGGTAAATGTTCGATTTGAATATTAGCAAGGGTGCGTTTTAACGAGACTTAAAACTTTGACGTTTGGAATTCCAAACAAGCTCATGTATTTTCCTTTAAAATACAGTCATTAATTTGATTGAATTGAACCCAAAAATCTGTTTTTTGAATTAAATTAAAATTTTGAATCATAATAAAATTCGCTAGCCCGAATTTGAATAATTATACGAAAGTGCGAGTTTCTTTGAAAAAGCTAAATAATACGTCTGTGTGTAATAAAAATAAGTTTCGATGGTATAAGGAAAAAGTAGCCCATGAAGATGAAACGAACAGGACGCAAGAAAGTCGAAAGAGAGTGACAGCTGCGCCTGTTTCTAAACCGCATTTTGTGAATCACGAGGAGCGGTTACAAACGCACATCTGGTGTTTTGTCAGAACACGAGGCACAAGGTACGGTTTCCATAGGAAAGCGAGATGTCACGTGTTTCGTTTCCTTTCATTCACGCTAAACAACCGTCGCCAAGATATTTGAAAATATTTTTGACACATCGTTATCAGGACGGTACGCTTATCAAGACTACTTTATCGACTTAATCAAAAAGGCATTAAAATATTTAAATATCACACGACTCATTGAATAACTTTATTCAAGTTCAATTTCATCTGATACCATGCGATCACTATCATTGGAAATTACTATTATTCAAGACGAAATAATTGTCATTAATATATGTCACGATGTTCCAACTTCAAACTCGCTGGTCCAATCGGACCTTTTTTTCTTCCCATTTTTTTAACCCGCGCTAACGTGCTTTCTAAAACCATTTAAATAACATTCAAATCTTATCGAATATGTTTCCAGCGTAAGAATAAATTAGCATTGTTTCACGCTAACCTCCTTTTAACCCGAAATTGAACGTTAACAATGACGCAATTGCAAGGAGTCCGAAAAACTGGCTATGAATTATCAGACTCATTACGAATTCTAATTGCATATTACAATCGTTTCTCCAAGGATAACTCCTCCGGGTAATAAAAGGTTCTCTCTATCAGCCGACATAACCTACCGAAAGTCGAAGGCCATTTCTCTGATTGGCTCCTCTCTCCAGTGGCTGATGGGTGGACGGGTGGTTTCCCATTTTAACTCAATTGGTCGACGTTTTCAAGACGGTGCGTACGAACGAGCACAACAAACAACGGAAAGGAGAACAACGGTCCTCGTAAACTCGCGTACTATCATCGAGCGCGACCTTCCTGTGCCGGATCGCAGGTGTGGTTAACACGTACGCGTCAACGCACTGACACACACGTGCATCGCATCCGCAAAGACATCGGCACTCGAACTACGCGACATCAAACCCCAGTGAGTCGGCTCCTCTTCGCACACGGACTGTATCTTCGCAGAGACTCAACCAAACCGTCGCCTTTCACTATTCGCGTTCAATCCATGTATTCAAATTTATCAACACTCGCACTCCCAACATCTACTATTAACACTAGTCAGCATTGCTTTACATCCCACAACTGGTACCAGAAGAATCGAATGACTTTCTCGATTTAACAAAGACACCGCGCTTAATAATTCCTCCTTCGGTCGTCCCAATAATTTGATCGCGTCTCGTAGTCAGCGCCGAACAAAAATCGTTTCCGATTGGAAAAAGCAAGTTGAAAGGTTAAAACAACATCCAACGAGGTTGAACAGCGATCGCTCCTTTTCTATGCGAGTTTCATTTACGAATCGCTTCCGGTGGTTATAATTAAAGGGATGACCAGTTCGAATATCCTCCAATTATGCAAATAAAACTTGATGTAAATCTTGTACGAGGTTCACATTTAAAACCATCCAGTATCGTTGGTATCCAATTTCGAAGAGCATTAATTAACGATTCGCACTGACATTGAATGCACCAATGCTACCATCCAAACAAAAAATAATCACTTTAATATTATTATATTAAATGAATAATTATTTTGTCACGATAATGTTCACACAATCGACGCACGAGCACTTGTTTTAAGCAGATAAAGTGTCACCATTCATAAAAGAAAAAGCAAAAATTAATACTGTCGATGGATGGAACAGGTTTAATGAACTGGTCTCCCGATCGAACCCGACGAAAAAGCCGGCCGGTAGTTCAACCCGATCGCCAGGCAGGCCTCCGCTAACCTTCTCGTGACGAGTAAGAAGCCGAACTGGTCATGCGTCTCGGCTTTTCATTTTACGTCACTACTATGCCTCGAGTAGTAGTGGGATTCCGAACTCAACCGGTCTGTCTTGCTCCGTCCTTGTCGCGCCTTTACAGGCTCGCAGTGGCCGTCCTTATTGGCGTATCTTTGTTCTCGCTACGCAACGCTCGAATGTCCGTCTTTGTCAAGGCTTGGCAATGGTAGGACTACGAACCTCCCCGCCCTCTTCGGCCCGCGCGTTCCACATACTCGCACAGTGGAGCCACCTTAGCGAACGAATTGCTTTAAACATTCGTCAGCATTTCCATAGAACAATTATAATCGCCGTAATAAAAATGTCTATTTTGTTGGCCATTATCCCGCTATGAATAATTCCCATTGTTTATCCGTGATTACAACACCCGATTACGGGTAGATTAAGGAATGCCATACGAATTTTGATTGTACGTGTTTTAGTTGTTCGATTTATGTAATATTTTAAGAAAAAGACAATCGCTTAGATCATGCTTCGTATAAACGTAACGCAGAAACTTCATCGCGGATTATGTTGAAAAGCGACAAATAACCGCCACATTAAACATTACTCGTGTCCGGTTAATTTGCAGTCGGGCTGCACTTCGCGTTCCCACGTTTTTCCGTTAGAACCGTTATGCTTGGGTGACTTTTGACGACCCCACCGGAACTGACGGTACGCTGCATCTCGCGATGAGAGGTGACGGAATGTGATATCAGTGTCAATTTGAATCAATAATTCGAACAGCAATCACGTATCGGATAATAAGAATTTTGTCAAATTTCACTTCCGTTCAGAAGTTGCTCTTTAGTTAATGCAACCAAACGATTTTTAAATCGAAAAAATTACTTTAATTGTATTTAGATTCGATAAGTTTAATAGATATATTATATTGTATCGATGTATTTGACCAATCTCACATTATTATTTGAAAGATTAAGGGTCGTAACCAAAATATAAGGGAATACGTACGCTTCGGTATATACGATTAAATGTTCACATAATATAAACACCGTTATAATAGAATTGCTCAATCGATGAATTTCATTTCGCGAGTGGAATCTGATCATCCAAGTATTGTGTTTTACGATTATTTTATCGTTGATACTTTTATCGCATTTGATATGATTAACTTTTACTGCACGATGTTTCAATGAATGAAATTAATGTAATTCAAAGTTGTGAAAGTATAATTTTCACTGTAATACAAAAAAAAATACAGGATTTCATAATATTTATAATAATCATAATTCATATTTTCATTAATTAAAACATTAATGTTTTACATTTTAATTACATACATTATTAATTATTGTATACAGTTCAATAATTCTTAAGAATTATTTTATATTAAATACATATTTGAATTTATTATTTTGTCAAATCTGGTTGTTCTACTTTATTAAAATATTAATATTATTACCTAAGAGTAAGTTATATTATAAAGTATAAATATCTGTATGATCATTAAGTAATATAAATATTAGAGCAGTGTTTGGGTGTAACAATCTAAGGATTTTCCTAAAAATCATAATAAGTATATTTATAAATAAATATATCATCATTATGCACACATCCGCATATATACGTTATTAATAACTATACTTAAGATAAAGTTTTATATATTAAAAATGTGTAACTTTTTTATGTTGATATAATAAAAATATTCACATTATGTATTATACTTTCACAAAAAAATACTATTCATCGCGTTTCTTCGTACTATCTTCTTAATTTTTTATTTTAGTGTTAATTATTAAGTTACTGTTTTTGTTTTAATTAATTAACGTGGAAATTAAATATCTCTAAGATTATTTTATTAAACAAACTAATTCATAATAAGAACAATTTAATATATACAAGTATATTATATTGTTTTACATGAAACATATTTGATTTATCAACATTTTAATTTTTTATATTGCAATTGTTCCATTTATTTATACAATATTTCATATCGACTTATAATCAAGTTAAATGAAATTATAAATGGTATTTAATTACAATAATACATAAATAACATTTTTGAAAGAAATTGTTTTTTTAATTTGTTGCACTTCATCGACGTAGATATATATATATGTATATGCATTGTTATCAGTTGAATTAAATAATCTTAGTAAAATTGAACCGTAATTTCATTAATAAAAAATGATTCTTAATTAATATATCACATACGATAACATATGTAAATATACGAATTAAGTATACACTATTGGCATATTATCGTCGAATGATTTTATTACGAAAAAAATGTCAGAATGGAAAATTCTGAAATGTTTTCCAGAATCTTAGTGATATATTCTTAACGTCTGGCGTTCTTTTCTTTTTGGTCGCGGCAGCTCGAAAAGCAAAATCCTGGCATGCAGGTACGTTGGAAAATGCGCTGGTGAGCGGGGGAAACAGCTGTCGGGCAAATGGCCATGCATCTGTTGAAATGCGCGTGAGGAACAGCGCGTCCTCGCTTCTTGTGGCAACCGAGGAGAGACAAACTGAAACGAACGAATGTATGTCGAGTCGGGGGTGTACAGAAATGAGAGTTCAGATTAAAAGTTCTGTTCGTAAAGGAAAGAGGAGAAAGACGGCACACTTCGAGGGAGGCCCGGAAAGGGAAACCTGCCAAGGTGCACCGGATGCTAGACGAACGCTGTTGTAATTTGATACCCTTTTCCCGCGTCAGACTTTAATTAGCCTTTTTCTTCAATGTAATACAAACTTTTACAGGAAAAAACAAATTTGTCAAAAATCTAAGAATAATGTTAAAAAGAGATGATCGATGCAACTTTATAATTATTCAATGAAGAATCGCATTATTCGCAGCGCCCCTACATGAAATTTGTATAACTACGTGGAAGGTCTAAATTGCATTATAAACTCAATATTAAAATGATTGTATAAACCTATAATGACGAAACAAACATTTTTACAAGTTTATAAATTATTTTAAGGATTTTAAAATTTCTGTATATTTTTATTCATATTCGAAGAAAAATAATCTGGATAAAAACACTATTTTAATAGAACTTATTGCTTTTTAAGGTAGTACTATCGATACAGTCATGTTCAAAATTCAAAAAAGATAAAAGCTTATTTATCATGATATATAAAACGTTTAAATAGTTAATTTATACTAAACTAAAACTAAAAACTATATACAAG
>JABFQC010001722.1:0-18234 GCA_022817085.1 Psilanteris sp. ZL-2020
TGTGACATATTAGTACAGTCTGGAAGTTGTTTAGTCTATACACGTACGTTTAGTCTGTACATACTATTTATCTACTGACAGCTTGCAGACAGATGATCAAAGTGACATGTCTTGATGTGTTTTTTTTTTTCAAGCCAAAAGACGGCAAACGAGTTTAATGAGCTTCCCTGGGGCACGGAGATGGGTAAAAAAGAAATATTTTTAAAAAACAAAAAAAATAAAAAAAAAAAAAAAAAAAAAAACACGCGCAGAAACTTTCGCCGCGATCTTCTTATCGGAACAATCAAACCAGTTAATAGAAAAGGGAATATTCGCAACGCAATATTCTACGAGCCTGAGAATTACGAGCGTTAGAGTGCGAATCGACATCGCGCGCATCATATATACATAACGCGCGTATGCAACCATGACCTTGGACGCGCCAATTAAATTGTAAAATTCGTTATCTCGCAGGCGAACGAAATTACATCGAATATAAATAATTAATATTTCATTATCGCCGCGATTATACCGCAGGGCCTTGCGTAACGGTGCAGAATAAAAAAAAAAAAGAAAAAAAAACACGAAAACAAGAACGAAAGGATGGACGTTTGTTATTCAAAATCGGTATTTAATCGGACGAAATAAAACGATCGAAGATGAAATGAGGTAAATGGAAAAAAGAAAAAGGCCGAAGCTCCGAGACGTGGAGTGGCCGATTTCGGAGTCGTGTCGGCGTTTCGAGGCACGTATGACAATATTGACCCTCGCCGAAAGAAATCTATCCAAATAAAAGTCCACGTTTCCGACTAACCGCGCGGCACAAATATTGATATAAAGTTTGGTACTTTTAATTGGAAGAAAAACAACGTCTGATAGTAGTTTAAACACGCATGATTGTCGTAGTCGTCAATGTAAATTTCAAAAAATGGCCGATGCGTCGTTAGATCCACGGTATTTACGTTCTTTCGATGAGTTCATTTTTTGTTCTCTTTTTCTTTTATTTTTATCGCGCACCGCGGCTTTAAAAACCCTTTCGCTTATGCACCGTTGACATGGTTCGCCTCTTTGTTCGCCAGCAAAACTCAATGACGTTTTTGCCAAAATTTTGCTCTGTTGACGTTCAAATGGCATCGTGGTTTATAACATCGTCAATTTTACGTTCGACTTCATTCTGATTTTAGTTTCAGAATTGCAAATACGAAAAGAAATTGCGGACAAATGGATTTGGATATTTTCACCACCGATTACCGTTGGTTCTAAACTCTATATGAAATGTAAATTAATGACACGAGTTTAACAACTGCGCAAATCATATATATAAATATATAGTATATACTTATTGCAATTTACTATTATAAGCAAATTTGCAATAGTCTATGCAGACGTGTGCCGCGGGTGTCTACATGACAAAGTACCTTGGTACCCCATTGCGCTCGGAAGGGGGTCAAACGCGTCCCATTAATTCATCCAGACATTATTGTTAATAATTGTCCGATAATTAATCAATATCATACGAATTTGCGTATTATGGTAAATTCGCCGATTCGGTATTTTGGACGAATTTATTACGTTTCTTTTGTTTCGAGCAATCACTCATTGCTTCGTTAATATACATTATTCCGAGTGACTAAATTTTTTTGCACGAAAAGCACCAGAATTTGCGCTTGAGGCTACAATTCTTTTCATCCGATTGCAACGGTTGTTGAACAATTATAAATACGCCCGATAAGTAATTATCCGATGAAAGAAACGACGCCAAAAAGTGTCCAGCGACTCGCGTTAAACGCGGTTAAAAAATGTTTGCCTATCAACGTGTCGGGTGGCAAGTCCCACCTTTTCTGTTTGCTGCTTTTTCTCTCCTTCGTTCGTCTTCGACGGACATTCATAAATAGACGTCGTGTAGTGCACTGTTTATTTGCTTCATCGATGCGCACTACCGAGATCAACCGGGCATCCAGACGGAGCAACGGAAATTAAAATAAATCGTTGCGTCAATACTTCGATTTTAATGGAAACGACATTGAACAAACAAACGCAAAACTTTTTCAGTGAAATGATTATCGATAATGTACAACGTGGGAATTAAATGTTGAAAATAAATAACGGACGAAACAAAAAGTCGAATCATTCTATCCCGATCGTGTTAAAAGACATGCAAATTTGTAAACAAAAAAACAATCATATCGAAAGTTTGGTGTCAGAGGACGTTCTGCGATTTTGATGAAACAAAATCGACCGATGTATGCGCGAAAATGATCGGATGTACATATAATTTATGTCGTCTTTGTGTTTTGTTATGAATAACATTTAGAAGCAATAATTGTATGACGTATTGCTCGTAACAGGCAATGTTTCTTTTCTATTAGTTGCCACGGCAAAAAAACACACGAAACTGCTCCTAACATGTCGTTTGACGGGATCCCCGCGGAGTTCCCACGCGGACGTTAAGATCCGCGACAATGTCTAAAATCAATAATCATATACGCCGTGGAAAAAAATCTCGAGAGAAACGGCGAATGAATCGATATGGTTCGGTCGATTTAGATTGAGAGATTGGCCGAATAACCGATCCCATTAGAGCGCGATGATTGATCTCGACACGACCTTGCACTGGCAGATATAAATTTAACATTTGTAGTAAACGACTTTTATCGATGAACCTTCGGTATCGGATCGTGGCGCATCAATCGATTGTCTTGCGAGATCGGAAACTTGGCAACAAAAGCATAGAGTTTGTTCCTTTATGACTTTATTTCGATTTTTTGTCGAGCCAAAATCAACAAATTCATATATATATATATACTGAGATAAATAATACATGAAACATTACTGTTTGTAATAGCAATATATTATTATTATAATTCCTTAATTATCTATGTAAATAACTTGAGATTTTTTTCTGTTAAAAACAATACATTTTCACGATTCGTATCGTATGGCCCTAAATTAGTACTACAAACAGTAATTTTTCATGTTTTATTTTTCTCAGAGTATAATATATATATATATATATATACATTTTAAAAGAAATATATTAGATTCATAACGACGTGCCGCAAACGAACTACTAAAAGAATTCGCAATTAACAATCGCGGGGTTTCTAAAAGTAGAATTAATTTGCGACAACGCGTACACAATGATTGATGATTAAACCAAATTTACAGCGCGTGAGCATCTCGCGTTAATGCGCAGTCAAGGATTTGAAAACGAACGGGATTGACGTGAATTTGAAAAAGCATTAAACCACGGCCATTTCTCTCAAAGTCGACGTCGCAATGCTCCTGGCTCGTAACTCGTACGAAAATATTAGCGGCATTTTTTGCGAACGTCGCGCGCTGATGTGTTTATTGTAATTAATGTCAGTCGGCGCGGATCAGCAGTGACATCTAATTGGCGCTATATATTTCAGTACGAGATTCACGGCCTTGAACTTCACCTAGGTTGTATATTGTTCGAGTGATGCGCATTCTCAGTCAAATCGTAATGTACGCCCCTTTGTCGATCATTACGATTATTTGAACAAAAGTTCGAAACGTTGAAACATTTTTGCTTTTCTTAAAGGGAGAAATGAAATTCGTTGACTAATTGTTAGTTTGTTCATTTATTTAAACAATTATTCATGCGGATATGCTAGTTCTGTTAATATATATGTGTGTACACATATATAGATTTGGATTCGTGTATATTGAGAAACAAGTAGAGTACATCAATGTTGCGGTTCAAACAATTTTGGATATCAGTCAAAACATTTATAAACCGTGCGTGATTTATTTATTTTTTATGACGATTCCAATTGGATGCGGGCTCATCAACGTGCTCGGTTGAATTTAAATTTATGCGGACGGAAAATTTGAGTTTAAGTTATAATTGCAATAATTCATTTGTTGAGCACGTTAACGACATATATTTTTAGCGCAATTCTGTAGTTTTTGTATAAAAAGTAGATTATAATTATTTTTAGCCCGATGACTCCCAAGATTTTTAATTAAAAAGCGGCTTTGAGACGAACGTTTTGCGTTTTAGTGAATACGAATTTAAACCTCGATACGACACACTGGGCACGCATATTTTTAATGTCCCCGGAAAGTCTTGATGTCCGTGCGATCAAACGTCTGTCTCGCGAGCCGAGACAGACGAGAACCACTCTTCAAAAACAAGAAACGACGATCACCTGACACTATTTTGACAAATGAATCGCTTCGCTTTAAAAATAAACTCGCCGTCCACGCGATTTAATGTACCCAACAATTGCTGTCACAACAACATTTATATCAAAGGACAATTTTTGGAAAGATGGAAAATGGCACGTGCACAATAAGAAAAAAATCGCGATTTCTTTAAATAATAAAACATTTCTCGCAATTACAGTCACGATACCAAAAGAGTAAAAAAAAATAAAAAAGTAAACATTTCTAAACTAAAAATGTTGGCATATACACACTGAGAAAATAAAATTGTACAATTTACATTGAAACATTTCGAGCCTTCCGATTGGTTAAAACAATTGCATTCTTTCATCTCACTGGCCCGCATAATTACTATTTGAATTCGTAAAGATTTTACAATATGACATTGTACCACGATGTACATGGTTCTCATTATAATTTCGTTTTCTCCGTGTAACATTAATTATTCTATCTAATAATAATCATACCATGATCGTTAACATTATTTTACTTTACGATTCAGAACAAAAACAATTTGAAATCGAACAAACAACACGTTAGTTCCACTCGCTACATTCCCGTTGCTTCGTATTTCGTAAACCATCGAAATGCAGCTTTTTCCGAATGCGCAATTAAAATCAAACGGTAAATAACCGCGACTCCGAAACGCGAATCTGCGAAGCGGGGCTCGAATGACTCAGCGCGACGCGCGGTCGCTCCGAAATAATGGAGAATTTTTGCGACGAGTATTAATCATCGGCGCGATGTCATTAAACCCGAAAACAAAGTGTCATTCCCGATACATCGCGTACCGTCAAATCAAGAGGACGCGTTATTTCTGTACAACATAGCGCCGCAATGTTCGGCGTTCTTTTTGGGATTTTATTGGTGTTGCGCGGGGTCGCGCAGTATGCGTGTTATGCGCCGACTATCGCGCGAGAATAAATGACGACAAAAAGTGAACGAAGCTTAGACGCGTTCGGTGACAGTCGACCTACGGCGCGGATTTAACCGGGGAACAACGCGACGGGCCGTTTCCGAGGGAAAACGTCGGGCGCACGGGAGGGGGCGCGACCGCAACACGCACCAGACGAAGCGCATTCCTGCGCCGGCGAGAAGTGTGACATTCGCCGCGGAGATATGCGAGGGAGACAAACTTGCCGAAAGCTTATACTGACATTAATATCCCCCCGATGTTGTTCCCTTTTTCGCGCGATTTTTGCGCCAATCATTTTTCCGCGAAAAATCTGCACGCTGACGTTTATATCGCGGCGCGCAAATCATCTTCAAATACTTTCGCGAACGTCGGATATTTCCAGACCAGCAAATCGCAAGTTTCGCACGTCTCCCGGGCGATGTCGGTTTCGCGTTGATTCCGCGGATTGGTGCGCGAACCGATCGAGTATTGGCGGGGGCGCGAGATGAAAGCGCGCGGAGCCAGCGGAATCGTCGTCGCGAGATCGATCCGGCGGGGTTTAATTCGGTCCGGCGCTGCGTCCGGACGCGAGCGAGAGAAAGCCGAATCGCCGAACGACTATTTTAATCGACTGTCGGTTTCGCGTCATAAACGCGTGCATAGTTGTTACGGCGGTGAGCTAACGAAACCCAGCGCGACGCATCTCTCGGCTTTGGATGCGTAACAGTCTTTTTGGCGCAAACTCGAACGCCCCGACGAGTCGCCCCAAACTTGGCGTGTCAGGTAGATGGATGAAAATAATAAACCGGCGAATGTTGATCCCGGGATATGAAAATATGCGGCCGGCGATGGCGCGCATGTTATAACATTAATAGCGTGGGTGGTGGCAAGATATTGTTAGAAACTTACGCGCGGCTTACGTGGCGTATGTATAACCCGCTAGAAGAGGGGAGCACCTTGCTAATGGGGTTTTAATGACGGCCAGCTGTCCGTCACACTTTTAGAGAGAAGCGCGTCAAATAACTCCCCGAATCGTATCTCGATGCTACGCAACCCCGCGCGCAACCGTAAACGCGCCACAATTTTTTGTCCTTTCTGTCGCTACGAAACAAAACGACGCCGTTGTCGAGGTGATTTTTCATTTCGAAAAACGAAGTGTCAACGCGACATCCTGCAAATTCAACCAGTCTCAATTAATTTGATAAATGTTTAATATATATAAGAACCAATTGGGTTTGATGGGGTTTGTGCTTCGTTGTAGCGAACGGATCGGAAACCGCATGTTTACAAAAGCGCTGCTATATATATATATATATACAAATATAATTATATTTGTGGATGTAAAATGATTAGGATTTGACAATATATACGTATATAAATAGTAGCAGGTTCGGTGTTATAAAATAATTTTTTTGGAGCCAGCTACAAGCGACGCCGCGTGCAATACTTTCGAAACAAGTTTCTCGCGTAATCAATATATATATATATACATATATATGTTTACTTCCATATATAACCAAGTAACATTGCATAGAAAATCATCGCTGTGAAACGTTAACGCGTGATTTTATGGCCCATTAGTCTAGCTGACACAACTCGCAACGTGAAAAATTCGATATCTGTTTATAGGCGTACCTGTTTCATTTGCGAGTGTTTTGTTACCAAATTAGTGCAATTTGTACAATCTGGAACGCCAAACAACGTCACGCCGCAGATATTAAATTATTGCTCAAGAGCGGCATTTTATAGCTCGACTTAATCCAACGCCTTGACATTAATCTTTTCGCACGATTGCGAACCAAAATTCCGTTCAGCGCAATTAATAACAACCGAATTTGAGGTATCTTATCAAAGAAAGAAAACAAATCTTTATAATGTGTTGATTTTTAATTAATGTCGTAACAATTTTATTAATATCATGATTGGACAATTTACATACGACACTATTAATTATAATCAACATATATATATATATATATATAAAGTATTTGATTGTTTATTGCTCGCCATTTCAGGAATTATGCAGGGATTAAATTCAATTTTATCATGATTAATCTGCAATCATTATTTCTGATGATTAACCATTGTCTGATTTCGAACGCTTCTTGTCAACATCGGGACTCAAAATCGGAATGTCATGCGCATACGTAAATCACCGCGCGGATCCCTTCGTTGGCGCGAGATTTACGAGAGTAAGGTCTTCGAGTCGGTAAAGTGTTGACACCTTTCGAACGCAATCTCTCTCTCTCTCTCTCTTTCTCCCTTTCTCTCTCCTGCTATCTCGTTCGTTTCCTCTTACTGACGTTCGATCAGTTCAATTTTAAACGATTTTGACTCGAACGATATTTGATTTTGTAAAAACAACGATGTTTACCCGACGATATGGAAAACACCGATGAACATGAAATCGGCACGAAATCGTTAAGGATCGATCAAATTCTCGTACAAACAATATTATGAATTACGGACACATTATTCTAATGAGTTAATAAATCTCGCACCTATTTGATCACAATAAAATATACGTTGGTTATTATAATCTTAAAATTCTATAAACATTTATGGACCATTCTTTTTATTATTTTATATCGCTTTTTATACGTTTGTATTCTGTTTACGATTTTATTAGTTCGCTTATTAAGGCTTTTTTCGGGCCGATCCAACATAAAAACGTCAGGAATCATTCTGACGGCATGCTAAATATAAATTTTTTTTTCCTTTCAATCTGCTGCACATATTTAGGAAAATCTTTGAAAGAACGGAATATGAATAATCTATATTGTTATTTTCCGAGGATCAAGGTCTCGATAAAGATGACAGTTTCCTAAAGACAAATGACAACGGGAAAGGTATGCCAGGAAAGACATTCAAAATCGGGCGTTCTCAAAAAGGCATGCGATTGTTTTGGTGTCGCAGTAAAACAGGATGGGAACATCTGCCAGCCACATGAAATACCATTTCGCTCGTTTAATCCGATTGTTCATTGCTAATATAAGAATTAAGTCAAGGAAACGACCGTGTTAAATACGATGACGAAAAACGGCACGTGGTTGGGTTTTGATTTTCAAATCTAACAGAATTAAGTTTATCGATTGAATAATGAAATGAAAAATTATTTAAATGCAAGGCGTTGGATTGAAACAACGAGGAGAACAAAAATATGACCAAGACCTTGCTCTCAATCCCTAAAGCTCCGATCCGATAAATCTTTGACGAGGCAAAAAGATCGATAGACTCCGCTGTCAGGAGTGACGAATATTTGATCGTTTGCCAAGTGCACGCGATAATTCAAAAAACCCGCGGCGTGAATTATTAATAAATAATTGCACATCGTTGTACGTCTTTCTTATATTGGTACCGCTCGAGTCCCATTTAGTTCCATTCATTTTCAATGTCCAAAAATCACAGATCTTATTATTCCATTGTCATCCAGATGACTCATGACGTCACCATTTGTAGAAACCCAAGATTTCCCGAAAGAAATATTCCGAACACGTTTTCCGGTATGTTTCCAATTAAGTGTTTTAAAAATAATGGTCTAAACCCGGTTATAGGGATCGAATTAAATAATTAAATCCAACCATTATAATAAACTGGAAAATTTTATAATTTAATTTGTGTAATAATTATATACTTAAATTTTGGTTACTTATGTAAATGTTTTATATGTATTAGACTGTTTATAATTTAATTCAATATACAAAATTAAATTTATATAATTAAAAATCTTTATCTATAAATAAACCTTTCTCGTCGAATAAATATATTATAGTCAGCTCTTCGTGCAAAGAATAATAATGTAATTTATCACCATGCGTTAAGAAAGATAAAGAATCATGCGTTTTTTCCAAACAGGTTGAGTTTACTGTTAATATATATATTAAATATATATTCATATTTAATTTAAAAAATGTTTACAATCCTGTTAATAATTGTCGTCAAACGTTCCATGAATGCCATAATTACGTTTTAGAATTGATTGATAGGTTTTATAATTTATTGTTAGTCACACCAAAGCGTGTCCATAGGTTATGTTATTATAACCAAATGCACGATCCAAACTAATTCGCATAGTACGTGACAATCTTAAATATAATAATTTTAATTCAAAACGCGATACTATAATAATTATTATCATTGTTATTATTATATATCATAAATACCATACTATATATACCAGTTAAACAAAATGCATGCTTTTCATTAATTATCAAACAACGTTGTATAAACAAACAATATCGATGCATTTTTTTCCGAATACAAAACTGAAAACCTGACTTTCTCATGTTTGTAAATTTGCATTTATTAATTATATTAATAATTACAATTCAATTCTTATTAAAAATAAATTGTATTCATCAATTACATACTTCTCATGAGAATTATTTTTGTCGTTATTCCGCGACATTGACATAGGATTTTTTTTGTCCAAGAGAACTGGATTGTAGAGACATTAATAGGAAATAAAAAAAATTGGATTAAAAAAAAAATTGCCTCACGCGATCCAAAGGAATAAAGAATCGATCTGATATTACTGGCTCAGGAATTGATCACGGCTTCCTGCGGGATGGCATATGCCGTCAAGGAAAAATGGCCGCAGGAACGAAACAACCTTCCGCATAACCACATCGCATGCAAATGCAATGATTGCTCGCATGCGGTCCAAAGCACAAAAACTGGCAAGATACGCGCGTACAATGAAAGAAACAGCCAACATTGTAGGCCGTGTGTGGCCCGCAACACTTTCGTTACTTTTCAACTGCTCGCAAACCTGTATTTATATTAACGTTGTACACGTTGCGCCGTTCAACGCCGATCAAACTACTGGTCGCAAAATCAAATCCAATCAACGCTAAAAACAAAATACAAAATTGACGGGAATACAAATCAATTTTGTCCAATTTCTGACTTTCAAACATCCGAATTAAATCATTCTTTCGATCTCATTAAGAAATAGCATAAATAGCAATAGAAAAAAAGTATTAAAAATTACTCATAAAAAAATCAATTGTTGTATTTTGAAATAATACATAAAACTTTAAGTATAATTTAAAAACAGATTACACACATTTAATATTTTGCTAGTAATTTTTAATACATTGTTTCTTTCCGCGCATATAACCCGATCATTTTTAATTAAATGATTTTACGATTGAAAAACCGTGCTCTTTTTATTGACCAGTTCATGCAAATTAGAATTTTAAACACATCGCTCGGTTTCTCCGCGCCAAACAACATTCATGCTATTAAAACCTATTCAACCTGTAAACGTTGAAAATAATTTTAAAAAATTCTAAAATGAACCCTCTCCCAGTCATTTCGACCCTTTTGATATTAATAACCTACAAAAGCTCCGATTTCTTCGTAAAAATGTAAATGCGTTTCGACGTTCTCACACGTTTATATATATATATATATATATATAGATATATATATACATAGAGGCTGGTATATTGGAGAACAGGGACGGGATGCGGTTTTGATCGCGGAGCGAAATGTTCCCGCGGGATATCGGCCTTCCTCGAACGCGTTTAAGCCCGTGATCGAGCGTCTCCGGTAGCGTCACGTTTTTCATTATATTAGCGTTAAATGGTCGATCACGTGCACACACGAGTTACAGCGCCGACAACGGGAACAAGAACGGGAGCCGCTCTCGATTTCATCGGTGTGTCCATCTACCATAAATCCGAGCAATTATTCACCGGAGGGAGCCACCGTCGGCTCCCGTTCCCGGCACCGGGACACGCGATCGTCATCGCTGGTGACCTTGCGGCACGCAACGCCGTCTTCGTCGATTCCTTCACGACGATACTCGCCTATGCTTGCACGTATAGCGCGGGAACCAAAACAACAATCACAACAAATAGTCGAAAGAGTCCAAAAAATGTGCGCCGGTATGCGCGTTTTGGGTGTCGCCCGGGTCTTTCGTCAAGATTTCGAAGCCGATTTTCGAACGTTTAAGAAATCGAAAACGTCGATTAATGACAAACGAACGTCTGCTTATATATATATATATATATATATGAATTGGAACAATGCAATTAAAGTGCATATCCTGAACGACTCGTTGACGAGTTGTATGGAATCGTGACAAAATGGATTATAAACTACCGAGGAAAATTGACTGCACGTCGTATACATTTTTATCGAACATTCGTCGATGAAATCTTGCGATTGAAAATATTTAACGTGTACGCTTTATCCAATAAAATGAAGCTGACGTTTCTAACGAGCCTTCGAGTATTGTGTCAAGGGCACGCGAAAACAACAAATATCTAAACCAATCGTGCGCTTTCGTACAAACGTCGTATGATTTGCGGACAATTTTCACGCGTGTTAATCAACAACAATTTCAACTAGTCCGCGCGAATGGGCCCGACCAGACGGTTCGCGCTGAAAGTCGTTCAGTTTGATTGCCATAAATCGATTTTTACACTCAACAGCGTCCGTTCCAATTTAATCACTATAATTACCGCGACGCGAACGCGCGTAATTATGGGAAATGAACTTTTGTCAAATTTCGCACCGGTAAGAGCTGTCCTTCGTGAAACGTCATCGCGCGGTAATGCGTGCTCATGATTTAATACATACCCATGCCACGGTTTTCCCATAAACATTTAATTACGGTTATTATATTATACATTTTATAGAGAGATACGATTAATTTAAATCGTCGCTCATTAGTCGCGGCAAAGCTGAAGTTTAATTGTTCCGGAAAGACGTGATTGTGAGAAATATTGCGTTAGCCGTGAATTCAAATTGCGTCGGATTTTTAATCGCGCGCTCGTTCGATAGGAAACAAAACGGAGAGAAACGACAGACAAATTGAACGGACAACATCCACGCGAGACAACTTTTCGTTTCGCAATCAGAACTCTCTCGTGCGCAATTGCCTCAAGTCGAAACGCGCCGCGAAAAATAATGGAAAAGGAAAAGAAAAAAAAACTCAAAAAAACAGTCAAAAATTGATTGACGGGCGGTGTTTCGAAAAGACAATCGAGCCAAAGTCCACGCTCGTCTGATCGCGAGGATCAAAAGTCACCCGAGATAAAAATAAATGTAAAAAAAAACTTGCCTTATGATTGTCCTTGATAAACCTCTCCTGCATATATTCTGATCGGCAAGAACTTACCTGAAAAACAAAGCAACAACATTACAAAATTAATTAACTTAGGCAGCGAGTGTATTAGATCGCGTATATATATATATATAAATGCGATCGGCGCATTGGTATTGTGGGTCGTCGGATTTTCGCGGACAAAGCGGAAAGCTCGGTCCGAAATAATCCGAACCTTCGGAGCGTATTATATATACATTGAAACGGCATTTGTGACGTAAAAAATTAGTTACGTTCCGCGGAACGAGTGTGTCGTGCCATGAATTATTCGTTAAACAATCGGGAGATGGCGTTATTGTAGTTGAGTATTTATGCGCGTCTCTTGCTTAAATCGTTGCACTCGACACCGACAGAACGATTGTATTATCCCGGTAGTTAATGCTATTTCGCGAGTGGAGTTTGACGAGTTTACGACGCGATTCTACGAGGGTACAGACGAACTGACGTACGGACGGATGGCTTGCAATGCGAGGTCCCGGGTCGTTGATTTATGTCCGACGTTACCTTTGCCAATGGATTTACATCCCGATATTTATTATTCGGAATATTATCGCGCGCGTTTATTGCGTTAGTCGAAATGCCTCTTCGCCTCTTCGCCCCCGCTACTTTTTCCTTTCATTTCTCAATTTCCTTTTTTTTAACGTTCGATTCAAGTTCGACTAGCACCGATCGAACTAAAATAGGAGAAACGGTCACGGTGCACGTGCGAAACCTGGAGCCGATTTTTAATGGGGTTGGTTTTTGATTTTCATCAAAATACACACGAGAGGCCGGCAGAGAATTTCGGAATCCTCGATGCGAGCGATGTTTATTTTGCTTCGAGTTTTGGTATTTCTTTTCTTTAAGCAGATGAAGACGCATTATTGCTAAACACATGGTTCGGCGATGCCATTGTATTGGCATCCGTCGAGTAATTTAATAATACCACGGGTATTCGATTTATTCAGATGTCAACCAGATTTAAATAAATTCGTCGGTCCGAAACTAAATCTCATATACATAACATAAGTTGACCATATGAAAATTTGCTTTGAAACATAATTAATTATGAATTTCCGCTAATAAACGCGTGTATTGGTATTAATGCCAGAGTATATCGAAACGATTTAGATTAAAAAATGTGATTATATATTATGCAGAGAAATAAATTGGATTTCAAATTACAATTGACGAGTTTGGTAAATTTGAAAAACACCGCAACTCGCAGACGAAACAAAATTCCGTTAGAAATTACCGTACTTTACAGTAAACACTGATGAATGTTTGTAAATATATACTGAAATTTCGGTAATGTTTACTGTAGAGTTTGGTCATTTCTAACTGATATTTTTGATTATCCACGTGTTACCGTGGTGATTATAATATTTACAAAAATAAATAACCGATTTTTAATCCAACCTAAACTAATTTAACGTATTTTTCTTTCTCCGTATAATAATATAACTGGTACAATATTTAAGAATAAAAGAATGATATTTTCGATTCTCTCAAACGCTATTAAAGATCCCAGAAACTATAGAAAATTTAGAAACTTCCAGAAAATCATTCCGGAACCCAGCAAAGATTCTCGATATTGTTATTTAGATTTATTAATCGTAAATTTGATCAAATTTTAATCAATACTTTTTCCCTTACTCCATACAGATTTTTTACTTTTCATCCAATATTTATATATTTAAAAACCAATTCCACCATTACTTATGTATATTAATTTAAATATAATCCATCTTAAAGATTTTTACGTCTTGTCACGTTTCGTTGTATATGTAAAACGTCAA
This sequence comes from Psilanteris sp. ZL-2020, assembly GCA_022817085.1. Classification (NCBI taxonomy): domain Eukaryota; kingdom Metazoa; phylum Arthropoda; class Insecta; order Hymenoptera; family Scelionidae; genus Psilanteris; species Psilanteris sp. ZL-2020. The sequence continues at coordinate 13,961 of JABFQC010001722.1, forward strand.
TCATTTGTTTCAAATAATAAAACAAAATGTAGCAATACGAGTCGTATCATCACGATTTCAGTTGACGATTTGCGTGTATATCAGTCGATCGTCTCTAAATTTTCCCTCGGGAAGATACTATAATTTTGATACATTTTTTGTCCATGCACAGTTTAAATTGGTTATATTCGAAAAAAAACTATATATATATCATTAAACTGCACTTAAAAGTACAAAACTCAAGCGTCAGTTTGCGATGTCAATACCCTGTCCTTACGTCGATCGAAATCTTCTAAAACCAAAATCTTGTATTATGTATTTCTATATCGTATAAATTTTTTGCTACTTTATTTAAAACACGCAATGTGTCCAGCGAGCGTGTACATTTATTCGGCTATTTCTGATTACAGGGTTTGATCCGACATGGAATGCTAATTAATCCAATTATCGTCCCTTTGTGAAATCACGAAATGAAAACAAAACAGGAAAAAATCAACACGTGCTCGCGCTCGCTCCCACCCGCGGTCGATCGCCGTGAGCCTCGCTCGCTCGGTCCGATTTTTTTCTCCGCCGTGATATTATGATGATTATTACATGGCTACACACTGCGAGATTTCACAAATTTTATGCGGTCACGCAATCGATTTTTGTGTGATTCGCGGAATTAAATCTCCGGATAAAAAACTTATTACGCCGATTGGCTTCCGAAAAAAATTCTACTCAAATTTGAATTTCGCGACCTATTTCGCCAGTGGCGTGCCTATAGCACGCCGCAACAAAAAAAAATTGAAGAAAAAAATACATCGTAGTGTTAATTCCGTAAAAACTCGCACGAGTTTCCAACTTCGGACTCTCCTATTAGCTTTTTAGAATTAATATACGCGCGTTTACTATGCACCGACATTATGATACGCGCGTTAGCGGGCGGGTGTTAATGTAACGATAACACGATTGCCGTTCTTGCGTTGGCTCTCGGATGACAAAATCTGAGAAACCACTACGTGGCTTCCGCCGGGCCTCGTGAAAATTGCGTCCTTCTTTTCGAAAATACTCGCACCTTCGGTCCAATTCTCAGAATCACAAAACGGATAAAATGCAAACATTTTTTTCTTTCCTTGTCTTTTGCGACGAACTAAATTGGTAGATAAATACCTAAACCAGAAGCATTTTAAACGACACCGAACGATTTATTCCGTAACAATTACTCCAAGATTGTATTTTATATAAGCTGAATGGAAAAACGGAAAACAAAAAACATCTGTCGCTCCGGAGGATAATTTTCCGACGAAAATCACGCCGGGGTCGTAAAACGTTGTAAAAAATGCTGGCTTAAATTGAAGACATCGTTCGATGCAAAATTTCTGGCCGTAAATCAAGCTCATCTTTTTCCTCGGCTGATATTATTTATCTGTCATAAAGCGCACAATGTAAATGCGCATTGCGACTGTCACGTCGCGGTGTAAATACGAGCCGCGAAATAGATGACGAGAAAAAAAAACGATTCGGCAGTAAATACCGTAAACGTCGATCTGCAAAATTTGTCATTCCGTTAACGAAACACCCTTCGGATTGGCGACGAGCCGTTGCCGCGACTTCGACGCTCCCCGCGCGGGGCGCGATTATAAAACGAAGCGGCAAAATAATCGCGCCGCAAAAAGTGCAAAATCGATCAAAAGTATCGGTGTAATGCGTCGAAGGAACGGCGCATGACTCGAGGCGTTGCGTTTCGTTGCGAATGAAAGGCGAGTCTGAACCTTCGTGCAAAAAGAAAATAATTTTCCGTTCTATTATTCTCATTCAAAGCAGCCGATAATCTATCTTAAACTACGGGCGTTTTCGTAGACTATCGTAAAAACGAGCCGACACAATAACCCGAGCGCATTTTAATGCAATTTAATGCCTCGTCATAAACAAACGTATTTTATGTAAATACAGCTGTTTCGCGCGTAAAAAAAAATACGCCATAGCATTCGAATCCCGCGAATCGTTCGAAAAGTGATTAATTTACAATGTGGAATAAGGTCTTGTTCGACAAAATGAAAAAAAGAAGAAAAAAAAAAAAAAAAAAGACGACGAAAAATAGTAATTATCCTCGCCCGTGCGATACTATCACAGTCACGTATTTGGCATAAATTTTCATATTTATCGCTAATAAATGAAGCCGAGCCTCGCTCCGTGGCACGTATGTGCCCGTTCTCGCATTGTATTAAAATTAGCCACTTTCAAATTAATATGCCAATAAAAACAGCAATTCAACAGCTAATACGGATTTCCCTCGGCCTCCGTCGAATATTAAAATATGTTCATAAAAATGAAACGCAACAATTATTCGTACAACGTGATCATTTGATTCGGCATTTCTATAACGAACCAAAAACGCCAAATGCTTCACGTGCGTGTCACGTCGGGCAAATCATATTTTTGTTTACACAATCCACTCCGAACATATATATACATACTAAAACAGTTTCGTCAAATTAAATTTTTGTCTTCGGAAATGCACACGATTCGAATTCACGTGTTCGAGCATAAGCGTTCTTCGTTAACTTTCCATATAATAAATCGGAAGCACTTTTAATGTTCAAAACCTTTGTACAAAATATATATAACAACAACTTTCGTTGTATTGGGGTTATGAAAGATATGGAAACACTTTTATGCCGTTTCTATATAAATTACGAACAAGTAATATAAATGCACGTATTATACACGCGTTTTTATGTTTAGATACGTTTATGAGGCTATGCATATGGTTACGAAACAATTCGTATGGTTTTAGCAGGTTTTGTTTCAAGAATCGAATTGAAAGTGAGACGCGAAATTACGTCGAAGGTTATATTGTTTAAACCGAAATGACGACGAATTAAATTTTGCATATGATTATAGTCGAGTATAATAGACCGATGAGGTATTCAGAGGCGCGTTTGCGAATGCAATGGTACTGATTAGTTTAAAACGATTAAAAGTTATTTCAAATTTCCCGCCGCGTACCGCGTTCGTAACTTTCAAATTGACACATCAAACACGCATGGACCTGCGTCACAAATTTTGGAACTCATCCAGATTCGCTTTAATAAACTGAAATCATGATGTCTAAGTGACATTGTAATAATTATAATAATAATAATTGCGAACCAAGTCAGCCTGTAAATTGTTAGTTTGAAATTGCCAGAAAATGTAAATTCATTAAAATTAAAAATAATGAAATGCTTAAAACCTTATTATGTCACAACTCATTAATTTAATATAATATTTATTATATATACAAAACAATTAATTATTTACATATATATTACAACGCCCCGACTACAAACTCAATGAGTCATTCTTTTTTGCCAAAAAATATTTAAATTTAAATTGCATTCCAATTTAAAAAATTACATCCTTAAGCAATTTTTAGAACATTTTTAAAACAATTTTATGCCTACGCCGGCAAATCGGCTAAAAGGTCCGTTCGGCGCGTTTGATAAATTAAACGCGCCAAGATCCGATACGCAATAAATACAACCTTTTATGTCCACGCGTTAAATCCCAGAGCTCGGCTCATATACTTCAATTAAAAAGCACCGCGACATCCGCGTGTTGTATTATTTGCGACTTATCAAGTACATATTAATCGCGATGGAATTGTACGGAACGCATTCACGCGCGGTTCAAAAATGGTTAATATCAAACGGGGCGACGACGGCAGAAACGAGGGAGCGTAAACAAGAAAGAAACGAGATACTGTATGTAAACGAAGGGCTTCTCACCACAGACTTAGCTTGTGCGTTATTATATACACATACGCGGACTTTTACAGGAAGTTGGTGACTCTATCAACGAAGCCAGGAGGAAAGGAAGACGGAAAGCAATTTCTTTCAACGCATGCCAAAGAAGCTAAAGGTCTCGCGTGATTTTGACCCTTTTATATTTGGAAGGGGAAGTTTTATTCTGGCGTAATTTAATCGGGTTTTATATCAACCCGTTCGGTATCGGTAACGCACGCAAAAAATATATAGGCTACTGCAGCGCTTCATAATATGTTAGATTGTGAATTACAACGGCGCATATTTTGCGGATTACAATTATTTTATAATTAAATAGAAATTTTGTTTGTAATTTAAAGATTTACACAAATACGTAATAATGTAAAATTCTCGTTAAGGTACACGGAGAAAAATTTCCTTTAAAAATTACTGTACCAAAACAATAAATGTGCACGATGGGCATCAACATAAACAAAGTATTCCTAAATATTGTAAACATTGCATCGATTTCCCTATATGTTTTACTGTGCTATAAATGTCATTTTT
>JABFQC010001723.1:0-18231 GCA_022817085.1 Psilanteris sp. ZL-2020
GGTCACCGCTGTGAAATATTTAATCAATTTAATCAATCAATTTATTTTGCATTTTAATACAAAATCATTGTTCCTAAATAGTACACAATCACCAAATAATGGTTTGTAATATAATACTTCGAGTGACAAGTATAATACAAGATAAAAGCAAACAAACACATCTACTGTCCTCATCAAATCATATTTACAATACCAAAATGTTCCACCACGATTCCAAACAAGCTATAAAAAGCGGCTTTTTTTGAATAAAAAAGTACCATTTTTCATATCCTTTTTCATTTCACCCATCCAAACGGAACTCCACGCTCTTATAATTACCACGTTTCGTTCCAGTGCATAATTGCTTACAACTCGCATCCATTACTCGCGCGTACTCTCGCATTAGAATTTCAAATGTCGAGCGTAAAAAAAGCGCGCGTTCAAAACGCACGAAGCATGCCGCGATTTGAACTGTGTATTTGAAAGATTTGCAGACGCAATCCGGGCGTTGACTAAAAGCTCGTGTTTTGCGCAGGTGTGGTGCTCGGCCGTGACACCCCAGGCCGTGAGTCTCCTGATGGAAAAGGACTCCCATCCTCCGGCGAAATTCCGCGTCATAGGACCCCTGGCGAATCTGAAGGAATTCGCGACGGAATTCAACTGTCCGGTCGGATCGAAGATGAACCCGACCCACAAGTGCGAGCTGTGGTAATACGTCGGAGAGGAAAGCATTTGTTTTGCGTTCCTTGTTGCGACAGACAGAAACCAAAGAGTAAAATAAAGAGAAGCCGGAGCCCGGGCTAAACGGTCCGCGGAGACGACGGACCCTCGACTTGGTAATCACTGTTATCATTGTACTTTATGTAATGCTGGTCGTTAATATCGTGTGGGTATAAAGGGGAGTCGCACGAAAGACAATTGCCGAGTGATAGAAGAACGAAAAATGAAATTCGCGACCGCGTTATCGCGCGGCACGATAAAGCGCGTGTACAAAGAGATTATAAGATCGCGCGCAAAGGGAACGGTTCCAGGTTCTCGATTTCGCGAAGATTCCGAGCTAGGACCGACGCGAGAGTATGATTGTTGTATGTTACACGTGATACGCCCATGCATTGACCCGAGCAACACTCTCGAGCGGTGCATTTTAGATTCGACTACTGTTTCGGTTGCAACCACGCACGACGGAGATTAATGCGCGACTCGAATTGGCGGTCGCCACACTTCGTGGTTCAAACTTGTGTAGGTGTTCTAACCAATTAGTATAGTTGAATGCAGGGGGGGGTTCAACAGCCACTGGGGAAATTGAATTGTGAGAAGGAAGCGCGACGTTGTTGAGGATCGAACCGCTTACGCCGGCCAATGAGGAAACTGCGTCGATCGGACTGACCAATCGGAAGCGTCCGAATGCAGAATTGGCAATTCGATTCTCTCAGTGCGCCAAATACTTAAACTAATGTGGTTTCTTCCCGTTTCTTCTTCTTCTTTTTTTAATCGTAAATTATTATAGTTGTGACTAAAAATGTGTAACCATACTTTCTGTGCGACGACGGTTTATTTATATTTGTTATTAAAGAATAGTTATTTTTGTTATTAACAATATTGTATTCGTGTGATCCGTAACGAAAGAACAAAAATCACTTTTGATAGCGTATAATTGAATTGTGACGTCGTTATATTTTTGCTATTCGTAATGTGTAACCGGAGCGCGAGTTTATGATGTCAATTTTGGGATTCGCGTCGAGATTGCGTTTCGATTTGTCTTGTCGAACCGTCGGTACGCGCCTTGAGAAGGCCGAGACACTTCTGCAGGCAGGATAGTTTTTAAGCTTGAAATTGTATTTTGTAATTGCGATCAAGTTGGTGACAAATTCTTGGCTGAATCAGGGTCGATTTTTACACTGAGACAAACACAATTGGGATCAAAGATATTTTTATAGCTGCGTGCCATGAACGTGAACGAAGTCATTGTGTATGCGTTCAAATCGATTGAAACGATGATATTCGTTTTCGTTGTCGCGGGGGAAGTTTTTAGCTTTTTCATTGCAGTTAAAGTTTAGCGTTTGCGTTACAATCGACTGAGTTTGCTTTTTGTCATGATTTTAACGGTACACGCAGTAGAAAAAACCTACTGATAATTATTCCTGTTATAATAATATTTATATACTGGAGTGATTTAAGAAGCATGCGTATTCTACTACTTTGAATATAAATGTTTACGAAATTTACAAAACACAGTTTTAAAAATGTTTAAATATTAATAATGTTCATTACTTTTCATGTGACTTTTACCGAGTTTATAAGCTTTTTTTTTTAATGAAAATGATACATTATTAGACAAAATTATTAAACATTATTATCATTTGAGTAATTATTTGTAAAATGAGATATTATGCTTTTCTTCGTGAAGCATAAAATTATAAATATATATATGTTATGTACATGAATATTCTTCCTTGGAGCATATATAGTTTATAATTTTGATAAGCATCTATATTTATATGTATACGATATATTCACCTTACGAAATAAACAATTCCTCTAAAATCAAAAGTTAGATAATAACAGATGAAATATATTTTGTAAGCTTATACGTGCAAGGTACTTTTCGTCATATTTATGGCATCTTGTAAATTAAAAATATGTTTGCTCTATCCTTATCTTCACATTATCTCAGTGTATTAATTTCGTATACATCGTTAAAGAACCGTAAACTCGTATTACAATGACGTCAGTGTGCAAATAGTAATATATATTTTGTAGTCAGTTTCTTCGAATGTATGAATTTTTATTTTTGTTATACCATTTCATGTTTCGTCCATAGTCCTAGATGATTATGAATTTGAGTTACATGATATATATTTTTGTAAAGCAAAATTAAAAGGAAATATGGAATAACATCGATTTTCAATCTAAGATTGCAACTGGCTTGGCCAATCAAATAGACGAATAATTGAACACAAGCTCGCTGTAAATATGGCATTATCTTAATTACATACATTGTGTTACGCGTATGTGAAAATTAAATCGGTCATAAGTGACGTAACCTGCGAGCAAATTACGAACTTCGTGTACATCACTGGTTATAAAAGTTAACGCAAAACAATATTTTGTAAACCGATTAATTCTGGCCAAAGCTAGGAATTAGTCTCTTCTTGGATCTAACGTTTGGTGCTTTTCGATTGAATACAGAAAATAAGAATAAATATGTATTTAACAGTCTCTTTAATGTATAAAATGTTATAACTACATCAATTCGGTATTTGAATTTGTTCAGGCACAACAAAAGGAACAGGCTATAATAATTGTTAAAAGGAAACAAATTTCGGTGGTTTTAAACAAATTTACAGTTTTAACGAAACAATTAAACATTCTGGAACTGAGCAACTTGTTTTTTGATTCAATCAATAGAATATACAATAACTTTAATCAGTATCTTGTGTCTTTAAAAAAGACAAACGAAAACGTACTTTTCATCAGCATGGGTACATTTATATAAAGAGAACGTTTTTTTATTTTTTTAACACGTTTATATGTCAACAACAAAAAAAAACGAATCATATTGCGTACATGTATTTTGCGAGCGTTTCAACTGCATTATTGATATTTGAAAAATGCCAAAAATGAAGCGATAATCAATTTGATAATTCTGCCAAACTTCAAGTACCATCTTTGTATTACGTTAATTTATTTAAAACAAAAATAATTGAACTAATTATATGTGTACTTTTATTCTTACGTTGTTTTCTAAATGTATTTTTCAATTCTTTTTAAACCACTCAATGGTCATTATATTCCTGAATTTATTAAATCCGTTGCGTTAGTTTTTTGGTTTCTTTATTGGCTTTCATTAGTTTTCTTGAAAATTAATTAAAAAATCATAAACTTTTATTCGTCTGTTTTTAAATTGACAAAATTAAATTTGAATTTACATAATATTTTATAATTAAAAGAATTTCTATAAAATAATAATTTGTTACTTTTTTGAAAAATATTTCAGTTTTACTATTTAAAATTTTGTAATTCATTTTGAATATACATAGTTTAATTCAATTTACTATCACGATTATAAGTATATATAGAATATATTATAGTATTTAAATGAAATAATTTATATTTATATATTTTATTTATTGATAATTTTAATAATTTGTTCTTAAATGTATTCGAATTAAAATATAAGTATTATTATAATTTTTATCATATTAAAAGATATGTGCTAAATTTATTGTTTAATTAATTGTTCATTAAATACATAAATAATTCAGAAATATATATGTAACTATTTATATATTCGTAAACTTAAATTATCATCAACAACGATTAATTTTATTAATAACACGAAAATTATTTATACAATTTTGCATTTGAGATAACATAAATTGATGATTTCGCGATAATATCTTATCGACACAAGTAAAGAACTTCATAACGTCGATAATGTTACCATCTTTCCTATTGCATGCAGCATAACATAATATATGATAATCTGAATACCTACAGTAAATAACGTAGTGTCCTTAAAAAATGGAAATTATTCATAAATTGTTCCTAAATTTATTTGTTATATCGTTTTAATATTCTTACTAAAATATATAATAAAAAATTACGTAGTGTTTCTATTTATATCATATGTTGTTCTAATTAAAATAATTTTAAATTAATTTCACACAAATAATTGTTAGTTATTGTTAGTTTTTGAATATTTATGATGTAATTTATTTCAAATTTAAATCATCGTTGACATTAATTTATTTTAGATTTAATAATATATAATCTGTATACAAGATGCATTATATTTTCACATGTCATTGTAACACGTCATATATACATGATTTTATAATTTATTTGTAATTTAATAGCATTATAATTATAATATTCTATTGTTCTTGCAATATTAGCAATAAAAATAAAGAAAACCTTTTTTACTATGAATTTGAAATTATAATAACGTATTTTATATGAATTTTCTATGAATTTTTATTGATTATTAATTATTATTATTTTTATTATTATTACAAATAATGCACCTCAGAGAAAATCTGTATGGATGAAAAGCTTTTATTAAAAACATTTTTTATTAATTAATAATTACATTTAAAATGTAATAAAGTATCGAAATCATCCAGATATTTCCAGAGCCATTAACTTTTTATAATGTAATAATAGGATTTAATGGAAATTCTTTCTCGTGTTCTACCAATCTAAGTTATTAAAGAAGAAATATATTTGCAAAAATAAAAAGTTTTATGTCATTTCACGTAGTTATGGACTTAGCACCATTTAATATGAAGGTTAAATATATATATATACTCATTATATTAAACTTTGCATGTTGTATTTTTCTGTTTTATGAGTTTTTTTTAAATGGTAGTATGTACAAAAAAGAATATTTATTATGTTTACATGTAAATATATTATACATATATTATAAAAAAAATTTTTTTTTATCATCTTTATACTTATTAAATTACTTTAAATGCTTCACCTAACTTTAGTAATTCCAAATGTTTAAATAAGATTTAAACTTTGTATTCTACTTTTTTATTATACGTGAAATAAATATAACCGCATCATTTACTAATAGCAATATTTTCATTTATTTCATTCGTTCATTTTACTATTCAAAAACATTAAAATTATGTCAAATCAATACAACATTTTAAACCGACGAACAAATTAAAATTATTTCAAATTACACACGCTCCTGAAATCTACTTTGCAATTTCCTTAATGCTGCTCGAAACACAAATATGCTTACACACAATATTTTTTCATTTATAATTTTTTTTTTCGACAAAAGTAACAATCAAATAAATTCGTTATATGAATATATCAGAGCGGAAAAGAAAAAAAAATTTCTTACAACCGTTAATCCGTGTATTCTTTATCGAAGCAACATCGATACGCCAATAATGTTACGAAATAAAATAGCGATTAAAAAGAAGCATGTGAAGTCGAACACTTGGAGCACGGTTATATGATGGAGAAATAACATTGTTATTACAGGTCCGATTGTGTTCAAGTTTCACGGTATTCGAATGGCGTGTTGCAAAAAGTTGGAAGGGCCGTCTCATTAAGCCATTAAAATTGCTCGCGGGAGATTTCGTAAAGTCGGGCCATCTAAGTTGAGTGATGGGGACGAGGCTACCGGGCCCCGGACCTCGTTAACAGAGAAATCGACGATGGGACCGCGGCGGAAAAAATGAAACGGCGATGATTCAAGATCGGACTGGCGGGCCACCTGCGATTGCTGCCACGAGGGCCGATTCAGCTTCGCGCAGAGACACGTTCAGCCAAGCTCTCAAGCTTTTGCGTCCGTCGGTTCGTACGCAAGGCGAAGACAAAAACGAACAACAAGAACAAGACGAAAAGAGCAAAGTTCTTCTGCCTTAGTCTCTTCGATCGATCGGACAAGAAGCCGCACAGGCACGAAATTCGAAACATATCGTTGGGTGACGATGCCAAGTGGTGACAAAAAATGCACTCTTTGCAACAGTTTTTAGGTCGATATTTCTCGAGTATCAAATTAATGTTGCGATGACATTTTGTTACGCAAAGAAGAGTAACGCTCGTTCGGCCAATATTTCAATTCGACTTTGTTCCGTTTCACGTTTCAGTTACTTTGTTACAGTCGGAACTTTCGATTTGTGAAGGATATATGGTATGTTAGTTTATATTTACAAATAACAATTTAACAAAGAATGTAGTTTTTTGTTTCGTTTTTGTTTGATAAGTTCAATTTTGGTTTGGTGTATATACACTGAGAAAAAAAATGTTTAACAATTTATTACATAATATATATTAAAACTGGACGATACGTGAAAATACAAGAAAAATTAATATACACTCTTAGAAATAATCCATTTGACGTAATAAAACTTTAATATTTTGGAATAAATTAGAAAAGGACAGACAACATATAAACACAGAAAATAAACAAAGTCAGGGTGAGTGAATCTATTTTATTTGTTTGTACGATGAGTTTGTATTTTGTGTCCTTTTTTAATCTGTTTTTAAATTTTAAATCTTGAAACGAAAGGATCGTTTTAAGAGTGTATAATGTAGTAAAATTGGCAATTCACATAATAATATATTCAAGTTTATGTAGACAATTTTAATATATAATTTAGTAATTTTTTTGTGTTTTTTTTGTGTATCGTCCACTTTTGATATAATATATAGTAAATTGTTAAATATTTGTTTTCTCGGTGTAATAATTGTAAGTGTGAATTGATTGAATGTGTTACAAATAAGTTGATTTTTTGGGAATAAAACAGTAAATGAATGTTTTTTTAATTTAATTAAATGTGTTGAATTTGCAAAAGCATATATTTTATTTATTTACATGAAATATGAAGGTGAAGAATGTATAGTGGATAATATTATTATAAATAGTATTTAATTTGTCTTAATTTCTGATTTAAATCATAAATTAATTGTCAGTTAGAAAGAAAGTTTAATGCTTCTTTAAATTGTAAATAATTTATATAAAATATAAAACAATTTTAAATACCGTTTTTCTGTGAATGATAAATATTTTTGTCGAAATTATAATCTATTTTTGTTTTGAATATTATATAAATATAAATATATCATGTTATATTCTAATTTATATTTATAAATTTATTATATTGAATTAATAAAATAAAATTAATATAAAAAAAATACTAAAAGAAAAGATACATAGACAAGTGATGAAAACTAATAGAGTAATTAAAAATATAAATGTAAAAAACAGTATATATTTTTTATGATTTTTTTTAATAATTATCAATATATATATATATGTATTAAAGAGTATTAATTTATTTCCTTTTCAATTACACAATCATACCAAAATAAATATTAGAATACTTTAATATTACATGTATAAAATACATAATAGTAATCGTTTGTAACTTTTAACTCCAGCTATGCTAAAATAGTTTAAATAATACAAAGATGATATATAAAAATTAATCAAAGATGTATTTATTTTTGTAAAGTCATTAATCAAAATATTATTATCTTATAGTGCAAAAATCTAATATAAAAATATATAAGCATACATTATGTTTGATATGTTTATATTTCATATTTTGTATAAAATATATTTTATATAAATTTTAAATTAATTTTCGAATCGAACATGTTACAAAAATATTATGATTAAGTTACTTTAGGAATTAGTGAATAAAATCAATTTAATTTGTTTAGACGATAAAAAACTCGTCAACTTATAAAGAAGAATTAAGAAGAAGGTGCAATTAAAAAGTATTATTTTTACGGTGCTAAAATCTATACGAGAATGTCAAGTATTTTGTGTGAATTTTGCAAGTTTCCTCAGAACGTAAAAAATCGATGGTCATGATTTTGGAGAAATTGGCCAAATTGGCTTGCACCCAAGTTTCCGAACTTCTCCAAGTATTTCTCTTGTTCTCTTTATTTCCCTCGTACTCGCCACTCGACTTATTGCACTTAGGGTGCTGACCCTGGGCTCGTTTCTATATGTTTCACCAAGTTTCTCGCGCATCTACGAATCTCTACTATGTAAAATAACACATCGTCTATATAACTTCACCATAAATGTTTTTATGCTCTTAAATAAAAACGATTTTCTGTCACGAGTACGTTCTGCGATACATTTATTATGTAAAAAAACATTCAACTATAAGGTAAGTAATGAAGATAACATTGATTTATTCAAAACGATGAAAAATGGTAATTATTAAAAATTACCACCGTTTTGACTTTCCGATGATATCTTAATGCACGTTTAAATAATATTATTATACAAATAAACTGTTTTTTTATTTTTTTTTTATTTTTTGTATTAAGCACAAAAACGTTATAATAATTTTGCTACGATTTATAAACCATTTAATGTAATCATATAAGAAAAAGATACTTTAATCGTATAATAATTTTGTAAAATTCGTGATGATATCATTGGAATTTCAGCAGTACAGTAATTTATAATACAACTTGTTTCTTCGTGATTTAAAGACACGGAAATTACTTTAGAATCATTTATTATTGCTACGATTAGACGGCAAATAAATTAAAGTGACAATATAATGATAAATTAAATTTGTATTTCTTTTTAACAATTAACGGTATTAATGGAAACATAATTAATATCATATATATTGACTTTCGTACCATTTTTAACAGTTTTATTATGTTCGATTATTCTTTTGCCAATTGCATGTTCCTTTTAGGTTATTGTAATTGTATAATAAGTTCTTCGGGTGTTAAATAATAAATTATACCACGTATGATCACATTCAAAAAATTTTATTTCTATATACTTACATTATCGTTATTTACAAAAATGATTAAATGAATATAATTTATTTAAATACACGTCATTTTGTTAAAATGACTGCTTTTTACTCAAAATTCGACGTTCGCTAGATCTTCGGCTTCTTTTGATAGATAATTTAAAACTAATGTCTCCGAGTTTTATTTTCAGTCAATTTTAGGCATCAATTTTTATGATAATGTGCGTTTAGAGTTAAAATCATAATTTAATGCAGGGGTGACTTTTGGGTTATGTTAATTTTGAAATTAGGATTTTATAACACCGAGGTGCTGGATATGTGATTATGTATATCATCGTTCAAAATTATATATAATTAGGGTTTGATTATATGTGATTATTTGTGGTGGTACATTAGATGTACGTTGTTATTATATGATAATGCGTGATTATATATTGATTTTGATCGGTAGGATTACACGAGGATTTTTTACGATTACGCCTCAAGTAGGAATTATATTTTGTCGAGAATGATATAATTTCTTGAAATGTGGTACAATCAAATTTAATGTCTTCGAAACATGTTCGTTTTTGCCTGTTCTTAGTGAAATTGAATCGTGGAAGGGCGTCAATTTATTAACGCTTCGATTGCGTATCGCAGCGACGTTTTAAAATTTAATTCCCACGTGATTCCAAATTTCGCTCGACGTTAAAAAGTATTGTTCATTCAAACACTCCACGCAACGTTCTCGGTATCATTATTCGATTGCAAAAAGCGCTGTAATTTATACGTTACTGTTTATAGAATCGGTTAATAAATTACAGTTACGCGTTATTCTTAACGAGCTTATCTTAATTTCAAATTCAAAAACTTAATCTATTAAGAATGAATTTTGTTGGTGATCTACAATTTCAATTAGTCTATCCGTAACTGATAAGTTTCTGGTTAATAACAATTTACGTCCCTGAAACGTAACGACAAAACCGAAATTCACTTATTTAAACCAAAATCGGTTTTGCACGAAGCAGATCCTGTCATTTCGACGAACCCGCCCCATTCGTAACAACCAAAAAATAATCGTGAAACGGAAAATATAATATTAATATTTTTTATTAAACGTATCATCATGCCCGGTATTCAGCAAACTTTCAAACGGGCATTTTTTTACGTGACCCACATTTGTTCCTTTCGCTTCTCAGTTTCTTTTGTCAGTGGAGTTCTAGCGGTGAGAACATGTAAATGTACATTTCGCAAACGTAAACGTCGTTGAAAATCGAGAACACCCTAAATCCAAAAAAAAAAAAAAAATTGAAAAAAAAAGAAAACAAAAAAATTACTACTTTTTGCACGAAATGATAAATAGCGATTCTAATAAGATAGACCCCCTTTGAGTATGAATGTTGGAACGCGAATAAAAATGTTGCGAGGTCGACCGAAGCAGAAAGGGGCATAAGTATGCGCGGGCCGAAGAAATCCGATTATTCTTATCTGACGGTTGAATTTTTTTGTATTTGTGCGAGTCGCGACAACTGCAATATTGTGCATCGGTTGCACAAATAAAAATTGCCTGTACTCACTAAACGCGTCCCACCAACACACAGTCGCCGTGATAATGGTTGTTTATCGTTTATTGTGGACATATATATTATTTCCGTCGTGCACAATGTTGAGTTGAAGCTCGTGTTATCTAGAAAATACATCTTTTTTAATCGATAAATAAGATCAAACAAACATTTTTAATCGTGCGAAACCTACAATTGAATGCTGATAGCTTTCTTCAGAAAGTTCATTTGAATTCAATTGAACTTTGATCCTTCGTCTATAATTTTAGCTTTAGACTTAAAATGTCAACACTATAAATCAAACGTGACCAATAATGTATAACAATGTCTCGTATAAATAATTATATAACTCAAATGTCAATAACAATGACACGTAAAGCAGCGTGACGGTTTTGGGATGTTCACTGATGTGGTTTTAATATTGAACACTCTCGAAATATTTTGCTTTTTTTCGCCTTTCTTCGAGTTTAAAAATGATCTCGTTACAGATCTTGCAGCTAAAGTTTAGATAAACCTTTGACACCGATTTTAATGCATTTTGCAAATTGGAAAGTTGTTATTGTTTAATATTTGATTACAATTAAATTATACTATTTTATATTTTTAGCGTACTAAAATGGTGTGATTCTTATATTTTAACTATTCCAAATGATAAGGTAGTGTAATGTTTTTCGAATACGATTTATTGTATCATAATTTTTGTTTTAATTCTAAATATTATATATTAAGTAATTAGTATGAAATTATTTGAAATTACCATGAATCTTATGATAAGGATATTTTATTAATGTATTTAGTATGTTATCTTCCACAAAGATACCAACACATTTGAATAAATTACTATATTATATTATAATAATTTGAACATATGTTCACGCAATTTCAGTTCGTATCAAAGTTATTAATATAAGAATAACGTTTTCATTCGTTAGTTTGAAATATAACAGAACAATTTTTTGCAATGTTTTTACGTATGATGTGGTTTTTCTGTTTTCAACATTGTTACCTTATTAAAGATTGATGACCCTAGTACATTACCAATATTCACGGTGATTTATAACAAATGTATTCAATAACATGTCTGTTAATGAGATTTTGTACAGCCATTTTTAGTCCATCAGTGTAAGGCTTAATTATCTATTATTATTATTTAATACAGACCAATAAATTTATATTTAACGCGGTAATAAACAAAACTTGTGACTCGTAACTTATATTTAAATTATTATGCTTTTGTTAATAATACTTAGTAATATGGCTATTAGAGACGTATGATTTAAGAACTCGATTTATGTTATATAAATTTTATAGAATTATATAAATCTGCACGATTCATTAGATACTTTTTTCGATTAGCGAAAAGCAAATGTTGTAACCATGTCTTGAATAATGATGCTTTCTTAATAATTTTAGAAAATATAAATAAGAATTGATAATATGTTTTATTATTTTTGTATATCATCATAGTTGTTATAATTGAATAAAATTATCTAAAATAATTATCGGTTCTTTTTATTTTCACTTTATTTTTTATTTTTATTTGTTATTACTTTATATTTTTTCAATTATATAAAATGCATATAAAGTTTTTTATTTTGTTTTTTGTTTATCAGATATCTTATAGTAATAAAAATATTATCAGAATTTATAAATTTTTAAATACATAATTATAGTATCATAACATATGTATTAATTATAATAATAATAACAAAAATAGGGATAAATAATTTATGTTTTCATAATATATTAATTTGTCGATTGATTTATAATAAAAAATTCGTAGGTTATGTATAAAATTATATTGTATAAACATGAGTAAAGTATAATTTTTTTGCGAATAATTATGTTAAGTTTGTTACATTTGGTACACATATAATATTGAATTAGGGTCTTCGAAAGTTTGCTACCTATTTGTATTTTGTTACAAAATCGATCGCTTACTACGCTCGTCAGATGATGCAATCGGTTATATCACAAAAGTTCAGAATACGAAGTATGACAATTTGTGACAGATTGAGCTTCGGTTTATGAATGTTTATAGAACATTCCACAAACTTTGAAAATTCGTTCCTAAGTCGTGCAAATTATAGCCTTATCGTTCTATTGTTTTTGGTGACGTGATAAGATATTATATACTTGTTAACTACCTGCAAAATGATTGTTTACTACATAATGTATTTGACTTTAAATTTAGTCACATTTTCAAAATACTATACTAATTGCTTATTAGTTATTAATAACAAGTATATGAATATATTATATGTGATTTGATATAGATAATAAAGTATAATAATCAAATATCGCTTATAATATGTGTCGAATTTTAATATCGGTTATTTTTAAGCAACGAGTTGATATTAGATAATATCCGTATATTCAAAAAGTTCTAAATTGTATTAGCGATATGAGCAAAAACATTGCTTTTCGTAATAAACGAATAGAGTATAATTAAAATTAATAACAATAAGAAAATATTTTACATAATTGAGTAAATAATTATTAAATTTTTTGTTCTAAATATGATTAACTAACCTTTAATAGAAAAAAAGTATTAAACTATATAATTTGAGGCAGTATTTTAAATAAATATAAAAATAGTAAAAGTAGGATAGTCTTCAAAATGACACAAAAAATTACTATATAAAATATGTAATATGGATAAATTACTAGGATATTAACAAGTTTTCAAATTGCATATTCAAATTTTATTATTTGTATTGTAATTTTTAAACAGTTTTGTTTTAAAGAGTATTTATATAGTTACATAAAAAGAAAGTTATATTATAATATATAATGATACACACGGCGGATTAAAAATAACATTTACAATAAATTGTAACAATTAATTTTGATTGCAATTTCCTATTTTGAACAGACTATCGAGAATATATATATATGAATGAAAAGAAAAGCGGATACACTTTGGAGGATGGAAGTGCTGTCAGTATCATTTGATACATCGTCACTTTCAAATATTAACTGGTGATATGTGACTATTGGAAAAAACATAAGTGTATCTTTGATCTTACGGAATTTTTAATATCTTTTGCTTTCGTCCGATCTGAGTTACATTAATATATGTAATATACATATTGTTATACTCATTTCATTGGTATGAATATTTATTATATATAACTCAAATTATTTGAATATATTTATGGACGATAATTATTTCTTTATATTTATATTAATAATTAATAAAATCCCTGTTATAAACAATTATAAACAGATGTGTTTAATCCGAAAAATAACAATAAAAATTGTATGTTAATTTACATTTCTAATTATATATCAGCATAATTTTTTAAATTCCAAATTACAATAAGAATTGTTACAAACTTTAGAATACTCCGTGTTATAAAAATGGTAGTTTTACTACATTACTTTGTTATAAAAGCAACCGCAGCAATCCTCAATTCAATGATAAAAATTATAAGTATTGTGAACTATGATCGTTCGTTTAGGTGGTTTGCGTGCGAAAATTTGCCATGATTTATGTAAAATGTCAATTTGAGTCAATTGGGATGGGAATGGGCATTTCTTGGATTCCATGGCAACTGTGTTACGTTTTTTTCAGCACTGTACCTCAAAAGCAGCACGTTCTGGGAACATCTTTGAAGATCCAGTAATCCTCCAGGCTACGAATCAACCACGTTCCAGGAACAAGCATCATTTTGGCATTTGCAGCTCAATCTAAGAGTCCTCCCAATGACCTAGCTGTAGGCAGTACCAAGGAGAATCCAGAATCCGGATCCTTTCCCTCTCATATAGATCATTTCGGGGAACATGCTAACGCATTGTCTTGTCATTAAGTTACATTTAAAAAAGAATGGACAAAGTGGAAACTCTTTATACTTACGCTAAAAAAATGACTATTTAATGTAATCGAAATCTTCTAGCGCGCAACGGAAATAAATTTCGTTGTATTTGTGATATTAATGATGATTACGCAGTTGCGCGTGGAACAAATTATGGTGATATATATTTTTTAAACATTCAAATAAATTTCATAAAACTTATTAAGTTAGTTGAATTTATTTTTTGCAACGCCATATTAAATGAAAACAAAATAATAATGAAAACAATTAGGAACAATTGTTGATGTAAATATATTTGTTTATAAGTTGATTATATGTTGATCATATGAAGTGTAAAATGTGATATTTTAATAGTGATTATCCGAAATATTTCGTGTAATGTATATTTCTTATTGTTATCTATTAGACGTTCGGTAGTATTATTATTAATATCTTGTATTTAATTAGTCATTTGGATGCTAAAAACCCAATAATTAAGGATTATCCAGTTTAGGTGTACAAAAACTGATTCAAAATTTGTAGTGTAACAGATGATAATTCTTAAAACTGTTGACATGTATTTTAATGTTTTATTGTGATATGTTTTAAATTCATTCTTAAATTATATTATAAATGGTTGAGTTTGAAAATTCAATTATTGTAACAAAAGCAGTGGTGAAAATTTAAGTCTTTATAGAACCGATTTGAAATAAACGTAGAATATATATAAACTATTGCAATACAATAGCAAGAATTTTTTACTTATCTTATTTTAATCACGACATCTTACTTTTGTGAGAAAAATAATTTACTTTATATAATTTGTTAGTATAAAAATCTTTTAATAATTACATATTATAAATATTAGTATTTTAATTTTAATTAATTATTTATCTGTACACTAACTGAGATTTTGAACATTAATGCTTGTGGTTATACAAAATAGCGTTATATACAGTAGAACTTGATAATGCTACTTGCGAGAAATCATGTGCATTAATTTCAATGCGTCAAATTATATTAATATTGTATTAATATAATTGTAAAAATGAATTATAATTAGTTATAAAAATATAATTGTATTAATATGTTAAAAATTGTAATATATATAAATAATATTTATATATTGTTATTAGTAGATTTTTTATAAATGGCATTTTCTTAGCTCAGGTCAGTTTTAAATAAAATATTGAAATATGAAAGATATTTGACAATGCTCTACTTAAATCCTTCTGAAAATATTTGATGTTTTTTGGTGATTTGATTTCATTATCAAAATTAATTATTCAAAACTATAGAAGCTCGATTACGAAAAGTAACGATAAAAATGTGTCATAGTCGTAAATAAATTGAATAATCTATTAATATTATTATTATTATAATTGTTAATTAACGTGTTTTAATCAGTTTGATCTCATTTAATATGTAAGAAATAAAGAGTTATATCAAATTGAAAATATAATGTGTTTACGTATATATAGCACAGTATACTTATGTATCATTAAAATAAATTATATTATTATAATTGACAAGTTTTCTAATAAAATTAAAATAAAATTACAGTTATTACAGTTAATAGCGATTAATAATTGTTCGTAATTGTTATTATAATATAATAATAAATTATAAAATTTTTTATTACTTCCAATAATAACGTTATTAATATAATTAATTAGGTATATTAAATTCAATAATTGTTATCAAATTAATCAACAATGTTTATTTCAATAAGATCATATCTAATATCATGAAACTTTTATTTTTGGTTTCTTCGTTTTATAAATAACGCTTTTATTACAATCGCGCTGATATATTTCTAGTTTATATTTCACGCAAAGCGATCAAATCGGTTTTTAATTAAAATACATTATGCAACATCGAATAACTTATTGTAGAATATAATTAAGAAACTAAAATGTGTATTACGTATTTGCGAAACGTGTGACATTTTTCTTTACCAATTTTATTTTAAAGAATTTTATCGAATAAAAGAACTAGATCCGAAAAAAGTTCTGGTTTACATTTAATAATAACGACCAATAACCGTTTTGTAAAATTTATTTTCTCTTGATTATTTCAATTAAATACTAATATACATGAAAGAATATTATCGTTTTACCACATATTACGAATCGATACATGGCTATTATATAAATTGTACATATACGCTTCGCATCATCATTAAAGGTTTAAATTTTGACAACGCTGTTTGTAGTATTAGTTAAAGTTATCTTAACGAAATACCAGCAAGGTAACAGAAGATTAATTTGAAAATTACCTACGCATATATACATAAGCGCATATGAAAATTTAAATAAGAAAGCAGTCGAATATATCGAGTGCGATATACATATATATATTGCTACGGGGGCCCGGAACCCAGCAAAATGTAAACAAAAAACCAGATCACTTGCAACTAAAAGAACGCGGCCGACGCCCAGAAAAGTTGATCCATCGTTCGCGTGGCTTTTGCGCCCCGCGTGTCGCGCGCCGAAACGGAGCCGCGCGCCAAGTCGGCTCCTCGCGGGCCCCGATCGGGCGCACTCTTTGTTTACCGCGCGTGGCCGGTTTGTCGTCCGAGAATAGCCGCGCGCGAACGCCGCGCGGACGAGCGCGTTTGGCGCGCGGGCCGGCCGGCGCTGGGACCCCGGGAGCGCCGCGTCGCCCTTTAAAATCTATTTCCAAGTGTGTTTGCAAAATAAGCGCGCAAAAAGCGCGCTCGGTGGACGGAGCACGGGTGGTCGTTCGTGTGCCGTCTACACGCGAATGCGTAAGATCTAGAAAAGCGAAGAGGAGAAGGCCTCCTCCTCGATATATATGCAGTGAGGGACGCACGCCTCCTGACTCAGTGCTTGACAAGCCAGCAAGCTCTTAGCATCTCTCGCTCCTGGTGGTGGGCCGAGCGTTCGCACGCGCGCCAATCGTTCCGGATCGCAGGCGGCCAAACAAAACGAGCGGCCGAGCGGCCAATCAGCTCCGTCGGTTCGATCCAAATCAGCGACCCAGCGAGCAAAAAAAGGAGCGATCCTGGATTGGACGGCGCGGCCGATAACGCGATGGCAGATGAGGAAAGGTGCCCCGTGGCCGTGCCCGTAGTCCTTCGCGTGTCACCGTCGCGTCGCGTGCCTACGCCGGAAGTGTTGTGCGCGGTTAGTGTCTAATGAATGGCAGTGGTCGCAGCGACAACGGCACACCGATTCGCGATTAGATATGAATGAGCGCTTGTCGCGGCACTGTCGTCGTAATAACACTGTCTTGTCTGCGTTGAGACCGAACGAGCCGACCGCGCGCGCACAATGATCACCAGGCTGCTGTTGTTCGCGGTGCCGTTGCTGCTGCTCGGCGCGTTCCAGGCCCCGGGTACCCACGGCAAGGCCTCGGACGGCATCGCCGGCATGACCGGCGTGGACGGCTGCAACGCGTGCCGACTGCACGAGGAGATCCGCGCGCTCAGCCTCGAGGCGATCAAGGAGCAGATCCTCAATAAGTTGGGCCTTAAGCAGGCTCCCAACATGACGGGTCGGGCCCTGCCCAGGATACCGCCCATCTCCAAACTCATGGACATTTACGGCATGCAGTCGGACCAGCCGCAACCCCTCGAGCCCGGCATCACGCACCACGAGGAATTGGATGAATTCGCAGCCAAAACTG
>JABFQC010001724.1:0-18225 GCA_022817085.1 Psilanteris sp. ZL-2020
ATTATGACTTGTAGTATACAATGACAAAATAGACTTCTTAAGGCAAAAATGCTTAATACCAGTAATTATGTAATAGTACCTAGCAAAAATATACAAAGTAAATCTAGTCTAGTAATCTTATTTCAGAATTATCCAAAATAAATTAAGATTTTCTAAAAACAAACTACTACAGTTTTCTTACAGCAGTTATTAGGCAATAATTTTATAGATTTATCTAGACTAGTGAATCCATTCAAAATCTGGCTACAAACTAGTCTAATTTTTACCTGGGATCACTACGTTTTTGAGTACTTGAAAACGAAAATGAATATGGCATTGCGTTGAACATGGAAATTCCAAAGCTTATTGCTGTTGTTTATTTTTGTCGTCGATTTTTAGGTTTTGGACTGCAGAGTTGCCGTTTTTGAGTTTGGATAATGCTGGGTATGAAACAGTCTTGAATGTTAGACAGATAATGGTCTGTTTGAGTTAATTTGAGCGTTATTTGGGAGCAGTTTTGTTAGGGTTCATTGTTCATTACGATACGGTCTTAAATTAAATTCTCTGTTTTGGTTTAGCTACTTTGTTGCAGACGAATATCAAAAAGGATTGTTTTTATGGAAGACAATATAATTTTGGCAACAAAACATAGATAATGTTGCATTATATATTCAGCCTCGTGGGAGTGACGCAACAGTTTAGTAAACATTTATAGGAAGAGAAGGACGGAGATATTACAAACTTTTCGTTTTTTACGATTACTCTTTTTAACTGTAACATTAATAATTTGATATAAAATTCGAAAGAGACGATTAATAAAAGTAAAAGATAAAATAATTGTTTATTTCTATTATTATGACAGATCAAATCGATACAGTTCCGAGCAGTTGAATGTTAAATTAATTATAAAAAAGTACGTGTCGGTGATTGCAATTGGCGCTCGACAAGTAGGGTTGGCAGACTCGACATTCTAAATTAATCCAATTAATTAAATAAAACACACACACACAAGACAGATTCGGCGGGTTTGGATACAATTATAGCATCTATGCATGTACTTCCTCGTACGTTATTTTCTGTACTTTCATAGAAAATATTCTGCATAAAAATATATATATGTATATAATTATCATAAAAATTTGAAATAAAATGTGAAACTTAGATTCAAAGTTATATTAAGCTAGACAAAGTTTAATAATATTTAAATTTATAATAATTGTTTAAGTTTGTTTAGCAAAAACGGAGATTACATCAAATTATTATAAAACAATTTAATAATTTATTTATATTTATAAGAAGAACGTCTTTATGAACTAATATAATTATACGAAAAATAAATACAACAAAAACTTTAAATGCGATTGTATATTACTATACACTGAAAGAAAAAATATGGTAATCGTAGGATGGTTAGCTCCATAATGTAAATTTTTTAATATAATATAGTAATTGATATTCTATAAATAATATAAGAATATTCGTCATAAATGCCATTGTATCCTGCAGTTGTTATAAAATATAGTAAATTTTACTGTAATATTTTTTTCAGTGTATATATATTAATATCTCACAAAAAGTCATATTACCGCAGTTCAAAACCGTATGTCTAAATTCTTCGAACAAGTTTGGTCTGAAAAGAGAGACTGAGGATACTAATCGTGGCAATTACAAAGTGGTGCTCTTGAAATGCAAAGACGAGACAGCGCTGGGGGGTGGTGGCGCGATGTGGGTGGCAGATAGAATCGTGGTATTTTGCACGCGATGACATCTGGATGAAATCGTCCACGTGAGAACCGTAGAGCGGTAATAAATTATCCTGCTTGAGGAACATTGAGTCAGGATTCTTAGTCACGTGGCATGTTACTAATGATTTAACGACTCCGTGGCACGCAAGGGGCGTGTTATTCGTTTCAGTTTAAGGGAGATTCGTAAATTGAGTTGTTATCAAGCGACTCGCAGTCCGCCTCCCCTGTGATAATTTATAGTTGGAGAAGACAAAACTGACCTTCGTGTCGCGAATTAAAATGATCGAGTTCCGAGGTTGAACTCGCATTAATGCAAATATGATTGTGCTTTTCGGCGAATTCAAGACTGACGATGTGGTTTTCATTATTGAAAAAATATTGTCGTCTCTCGACGATGAAGTTAAATTATTTATTTAAAGTTAAATAAAGTTAAATGAAGTTAAATGAATTTAAAATATTTAAAATTAAAATTTGCTACACTTAATTTCATGAAAATTCTGTTTGGATAAAATTTAAAGCGCAATGAAGTAGACACGCTTTATTATGATAACGTTAACACTATGATGTTGTTGATTGCGGCAATTCTTTTAACACGTGTTTGATAATTGCGGTACCAAAACGACACGCGAATTCTGAGTCTTGATCGTCACTAAACTCATTTGTAATGCTGTGCCAAGAATTTGAATAATTCACTTTATACTTCTTGACCTGATGAGAAATCTGAATTAATTCTTTGATTTTAAAAAAATCACATAAAATTTAAAAAGATGTGCGATTTTAAATAACTTATTATCTTTATGTACTTACTTGCATACTTATAGAAAAATAATTTTGAGTCAAGCAACATTACATTGATTGAATAAAATTGTTTTAACGTTGAGGACATTTCCAGAAACGTGTTACTAAATTTTACATAATGAATTAAAAGAATTAAAATAAAGTACAATTTAAATATTGTAATTCATAATTAAGTAATAGTTATTACAATGAGAAAAATTATATATGAAAATTTACTATACTTATAATGCGAACTTGGACTTTTAAGCGAAGAAACGTGGAATTTATTATGTTTAGCAGTAATATTTTTAGATAAAGCAGTAAATTTTTACGTAAAAACGTACATTTTTCTGCTAAAACTAACAAATTTTATGGTTTGTCGCTTATCCAAGTCCAAGATCGTATTATAAATAGTAATTTTTCATGTTCGATTTTTCTCAGTGTAATTAATATTGAATGATTTATTTATCTTTATTGCAATAGTACACGAAGAATTATATATATATATCACCGCCTACATAAATATCAGGAAAATTAGTATTCACATATTAAAAACTGTCTAATAATTTTAAATTCGTCTCATACGATGAAAGCCAATTGCTTTATCATTTGTTTAACTTTGTATCAACTCCAAATATATGTACGTATTGAAATAAATTTTTTTTCATTTGAAACAAGAAACATTCTTGTTCTTGACCGATATTCCTGTAAAGTCTTCTTTATAATCTGCGGCAACATTATAGGATACTTTAATATATCGTACACTTGTTTGTACCGGTTATTTTCATGTGAGATTGCAATAAATATTTCCAATGTACATTTGAAACAGGCCCGCTTTTTGTTTTATAAGCATAAGTTTTTAAAGGTTTGAAATTGTCGTGGTTATGTAATAAATGAATCTTTATATATCTTTGGTCAGTTAAATCATATATCAAACAGACCAGTATTGGTGATATCTTAATTTATCTCAAGCTAACGCCATCTTCTCTCTAGATTTCTCTAGATTTAGAGTATTTTCAAATTAATACATTAATTATTACTATACGAATATTTTATATTTATTCAAGACACTTGGAAAAGTACTATTTTATATGAAAATTTTACGTGGAAACACAATTCATTTTGGAGGTGGCGAAAAACAAAAATTTGTGTGTATAACTATATTTAAATGATATCATTGAAAACATTAAATGTATTATATAAAAACATCATCTCCCATCATCAAAACCTAATTTCAAATATTGTCCAAATATAAAAAAGAAATGTATATAATACCGTGCTAATTAACCCTAAAACCGTTGTAGCAGAACTAAATCACCCGCTAAAAGTTCATTTCTACTTATTTTCTAACCCCCAAAACAATAAAAATATGCATACATATATATATATAATTTGCACAAATATAATTTTTGCCCCAAAACAACCACATCTTCATTCGTTACAAATCCTATAACTATTCGATTAACCTTATACCCAATCCTTCCATTTGCAAAACCCATTAAACACATTTTAAACGCATGAAAAGACAAATGTATACTCTTTTTAATCATATATATACAATTGCACGCGCGCTATACGACCGGAACAGACGATACGCGGTCGTTTCAGTTCGCGACAATCGCGCGTCCCGCGTCGTTTATTTATCTCCGCGGAACAAACAACGTGACCAAGTTTCACGTTCTTCGCGCACTTTTTCGACCACGTGCTCGCTCGACCGCGAATCACTTTACGCGTCCGATTTATGCGGCGCTTTTAATTGACGTTAACGACGTCTTTATTCGCCAACGAAATCATACTTCGTCCGATCGAAATCGCTCATTAACGTCACGCCGTACGTTCGAGCGCGACGCGTCTTTTTTTTCATTGTTTTACACTTGTTTTCATTACGGCTGACGAACGTTTCAATTACGCCGACCTTTTTTGCCAAACGAGCCAACTTTTAGCGCACGAATCGTAAATCGACGCGCGCCGACACCGACGTCCGAGCGGGACACGACGCGACGATCGCAATCCAAACTAATGCGCGGACAAATAGCACTCGGCAATTTATCGCGTCGACAAGCATTTCGGCAACAAAATTATTATCGACAGCGGTGAAAGCTGACGCGCGGCAAAGTAATGTGAATTGAGATACGCCGCTCTCGATAATGTCCGCGCGAGCGCCGACCGTTTGCCCGGCTTTTAAATTCGCTTCGTTTCTGCATTTTTAATTTTATTACACGAAAACGGTAGATTCCGCGCGGCTCGTAAATTCGTCTGTCGGCCGTTTTGCAATAATAATTCGTATAAAATCGGTCCGACGGCCGCTACTTAAGGAGAGTAGCCGAAACCGAAGAAATCTCGGAAGGAGCCACTCGATCTCTCAATGACGCCGATCGTTTCGTTATAAAGCGATCGTCAACCGTTTAATGATGAAATCGTTATTTCGCTCGTTTATACGGGCAAACGGTTCGCAACGAAAGTTGCGATAAAAGCAGTTGCGGCTTTGAAATTGTCGAGGGACCAGTTTTGTGGTTTAGAATTTTGTATTATCCGGTCTTTTGCGTTTCAGACAGTGAAAATAATGAGCGATGATTGGCGCCGATTTTGTGATCCAATTTAAAGCAATTTTGACGCGCTCGAAGCGTTCTGCTATCAAAATTCGATTCGATTCGATTGAAGCATCATTATAAGTGATTTAAAATTCAAGATGAAAAGGTTTGAAATTAAAACTCTTGTTTCTACGTTTGCGCGTTTTTTTACGTGCGCGGGCTTCCGACTAATAAAGTCATTTATATACTTTATCTAATTCATTCTTTCATCCTTACGTGCGTGTTTCGTGATAAATTTTAAGTTTTATTATTACACGAAAACTACAGATTAAATATGAGTCATGATTCCTCGATTCCAATTTCAGAGACATTCGTCGGAAAGAAGGAAACTATGAAATTTGAAACATGAGTTGTGAGTGCATAATTGATTAATAGGAGATTTTTAATTTCAGATCAAATATTTGTTGGCATTGATTAATATAAAAATCCAAAAATAATCATTTTCTAGTGTCTAGTTTTTATAAAAATTAGTAAATAAATTGGTTTTCTCTATTGTTTCAATGTTAATTTTTAGAACAACCAAAGTCACGTGATCAGTTAATTATATATAAAAAAATACTATATGTGGTGATATGAATGTTTTTCTTGTTTGTTTATATTTTTTCATTGTTTAGTTAGGTTGATATAAATTTAGTATTTTTTAAGAATATTTTAGGGATGGTATTTAAGAATTTGACTTAAGTAATGACAGCACAACCAACTTAACGGTAATCATTCTTTGTTGACAAACATAGCATCAAAATACTATTTTGGCACAGTAACTTTTAATAGAAATTTTTCTCAGTGTACATGTGAAGCATCCAACATATAAAATATATGAATAACGAATTGTAATTAGATAAATAAAAATACCATCCGCAGAAAATTTCCATCTTTCAATAGCATCATGTACAACGATACTACAATTCCATCATTGTATCAACAATCATCGCTCTCAATATAAAAGTGCGCACCATTAACCATGTTGATCAAATATATACATTTTTCGATTTGTCTGAATTAATCGTTTGAAAAACCAGCGCATAATTAAGAGCTTAAAAAAAGCTCCTCTGGGTGAGTGACATTCTTCGGCGCCGCGGTCCGTTCGGATACGAATCCACCACCGAGTTAATAGCGACTTATTTGACGGGATTCGAAAAGACAGTCACAAGCGGTCGCGCGTTAAAAATATAGCCCGCGCGAGTTGCAACACTTGCGTTTCGGGGCATTACATAAATGAAGCATTCGTTTCGCGGACGGAAAGAGCGCCGCGCTAATAAGAACAAACGCCATTTTTTTCTGCACCTTGGCCACTGGTGCTCGGCTTTGCGTGCTTTATTATTAGTCGCCGCGGTTCTGAAATATTAATCCGTGGGCATTAATTAAATTTTTTGTCGCGCCCGTCGATCTAATTAAAACTATAAGGCAGCTATGCAAAAGCGCGCATTCTACCGGTCGGGTATAAATAAGCGCCACTGAAAGGAATAACGCCAGTTTTTGTGAAATAACACTGTCAGTTGTGACAAAATCTCGTTAACGAAACGCGAAATTGCACCCGGTGTACGATAAATTTAACGTGTAACGGGCGCTTTGTAATATCCCGTCTTCTTTCGCACCTCCTCTCGCGTGGCTTCTTTCTTAAAAACACGCATTTCTTTCATCTTGCTATTCCTTTTACTTTTGAATGAAACGGGACCAAATTGCGTCAAATTATGTCGTCATTTGTTTAAAGTACAAATGATGCCTCAGATTCCCAGCAATTTTCTGTTACATTAAAATACGTTATTATCGTCATTAATTCACCAATGAAATGACCCACGTATTAAACTTTATTGCGTTAAATAATGCAGTTAGCCGCGCGGACTACGTTATTATGTTTGTTTTCATTTTCTCGAATTCAGCGCGACCATTTTCAAATATAATATCTATTTTCAAATGGAATTTGGCGCGCGGAAAAATTCGCACAAAGTGTAACCGTGTTTCGTAATGACTTTAATTCGCGCACGAAGTAAGCTGGGTTTCAAGGAAATAATAGAAGTTGCGTAAGAAGTAAGATATATTTTCTTTTTCAAACAATTTTTATTATTTTACGTTATCCAATATTTGCAACAATTGCTTTAATTCAATGATTTTAAGCAATTCAATTTAATAAATAGGTCGTGATAAAAACGTTTACACATATTTTTCAAACATTACAAATGTCGGTTGTAAAATTTAGACAAACAGATTTCAATGACGCTGTTAAAAAAGTATCTTAAATGTCACCATTTTAAGACGCAAAGCGACTTATTTAAGACACCAGCAGATTTTATATACAATATTGTGCATTAGATTAAGACATTTAGACGTCTTCATTAAGTCACTTTATGTCTTAAATAAGACACGTATTATATATTTTTAGTAGTGGACTGGTTAAATTTTAATTTCCAATGAGACTAACAAGTACACAATTTTCGGTAATTGATTTCAAAATATACTTTGTAATTTTGCATACAACCTTTCTACATGAATTTACGGTTTTTTTAAACTAATCTGTTTATTATTTAGTAGTATATGATTATTAAAAATATATTTAACTATAATGAAAAATTAAAAATAAAAAAAAATAAAAATAATGTTATAGTAGTTTGATATTTCAGTATATCCATATTTAATAATACAATATATTACATGCCATATAATATTTTCAAAAATCTTACCATTACGTTAATTTTACTGTTTATACTGAAAAAATTAAATTCTAAGGTTATTCTTTCTTCAAAATGACTTATTCGTAAGGCGTCTTTTCGTACAAATCACATAGCGCCTTCATTTAAGGCGGTGGTGTCTTAAAATAAGGCATTCAAAAGGTTCCTGTTTTTACAATGTAGTGATTTATATAATAGAAAAAAAGTAAATTTAATCAATATATTACTATTTCACTATATTTGCACACTTGTCCTTAATTTATTATGTAAATAGTAACTTTTATTTTATTTTTTTTCTCAGGTAAGTCTTGCAGTTTAAACAGTAATCGACGTCAGTTAATGAGACAATTCCAGTCAACTGGTTTCACCAATCAGAAGCAACAAAATATTACAATGCGTGTAACATTTGTTGCAAATAATTATCCTGTCTCGAATACCAAAAATTATATTTTCAAAATCCATAAAGCGTCTTAAAGCGTCAAAAAACACTTTATAAGCTGTTACAACTTTGTCTCGCGTTAACCCGTGAAAACGATTAAATATACACATTCGGAACATAAATAATTCTTAACCGTTACATCCAGCACTGAGATATAATATTTCTTGAAAACAATAAAGATCTTGGGTCGCTCGCACGAATCAAATTGATTGATTAAGAACTGCGTAAAATGAATCCGTTCTTGTTTCGCGAGTTGTGTTTTGTCAAGTGCATCAAACAACACACACGTATAAATAATATATATATATATATATATAAATAGAGAATAACAGCAAACGTGAGCAGCAAGTCAGATTTTCCGCAGATGTGGCACGCAGAAACGGATAAAAAGTATCGTGAGATGTATCTGCATTCCTTGTGATCGGTGCCCGTACAGGTGTTTGTAATTGGTTATTTATAAACGATCCTTAAGTCGTCTGATTTACGACGATTGGTCGCGACTCGTCAATTAGAACCGTCCGGCAGGCACGTATCTTAGTCATAGCTCGGCTGGAGATGCACGTGTGGCCAGATACCTATGTACGTCGCGATCCTTGCTGGATGCACGAAGGGATTAAGTGCCGTCATTAGAATCGATTGTTAGCATCGGCAACAAACGCGCGCCGGTACGTGGAATTCCGTCGGGCAAAAAAATGCGCGCATTAGTTGTCGCAAACTTGTATTCGGGTAAAAATTACGAAGCCTCGCTATTTGAATGTTTTACAGCGTATCGCGATTCGACGCGACAATAAACAACGATTCGAGCACGATTGCAATAATCGAATCAGTGCAGTCAATAACCGAACCGCGTGTAGGTTTGCTCTGACAAATTGCCACGTGGCGGTCGTGTAATCGATATTCTTTCAATCGGGTTTATGTAAAATGATTCTATTATTGTCGAGATCCTTACACGGAGTAAGAGGTATATACAAATTAATATGCTTTGTGACAATGTGATCGCAGAAGTCGTTTATTAGCGGATTTTGTGTAATGGTTTATAACGTCTTATTTGATTTGGTCACGGGAAAAAATAAGGCATTATATTTACACAAAAATGATTTTGTTTTAAAATAGCCAAAATATGTTGGATCTACTACGAGGTGTGTGTTGATTGTATACGGTTTTAGGCATACCGTGTTTATAAACACAGCGGCTATTTTTCCTCGGAATTCTATTGTTTTTATTCAAACAAATTGGTCGTTTTAATTTTACAAAGTTTATGTGTTGAATTAACACCGTGTAGTCAACATGGTCATTTTGTGTTGTATTTATATCATTATTTTTTCCCGTGTTCTTTTATCTGCACTGAGAAAAAAGTAACCATAAACATGATACAAATTTCCACTCGGATTGCTGAATTTTTAATTAATTTTACCATATTATATGAAAACGCTGGTATAATAAAAAGTAAAATAAGAATGATATATTAATAAAATTACTAGAGTCTATTATATGAGAATGTAACTATTTTTTTCAGACACTATGGTAAAAAGAATATCACAATATATAAGCGCTATAAAAAGTTTTGAAAGCACATACATTTTATATGAGTAGTATGTAAACATCTTAAAAACCGTTACATTATAATTAAAAAAATATAAAAAATAACGACGACATATATGTAAATGATAAATACATATCGTTTATACTCTTTGTGTAAAAGGGAAGAATAAGTTACTGCCAAAAAAAAAGGTTTCAAAAAATAAAAAAAATCGATAATAAGTATCATTGGCTCTGATTTAGATCGATTTGAAACATGTTGAAGTGTATATTTTTAATTTCTTTCAATTATATATGCAGAAAATTTACGAAAATAAAGTTAAAAAAATATTATGTAATATTGGCTAATGTTATTTCCCTCTTAAAAGTGTCTAGTTTCGAGACAATATGGTAATTTTTCGTTCGCGTTATCGTAAGCTTAATTGCAAGCTATTAAAGAAATAAATATTATCTATATTGAATCAATATTCATAAACACTGAATAATCAGCTATATTTGATTATTTAAAAATTCCTTTACTCATTTGAAATGAAAATAACAACATATTTGACGTCTTAAAAATAATAAAAAATCCTTTTTAAGACACTATTTTTGTTTTTTCATATAAATGTTTAGATTTGAAACTCTTGTTTTAGTGGTGTAAGCCACTCCTTGATAATGTTTTATGCTTAAATTGCACTTAAAAGTGCAAATGATGGAAAAGTGCGTTGATTGTTTGATACGTCGAAGTAAATTTGGGGTCGCAACGCGATCAAAATGTTTCAATTGCAACTGTTGCTATAAAACCACTTTACTAATATCGTCGTAATTTTTCCGTCCGTTTTTACGACAAATGTCCATTATCGAAGTTAAAAAGCGCATCATTCACGATGGTAATACGACGTGCAAATGCCATAAGAAATACTACACTGATTCCAAAAAGCGACTTCAAAGACGGGAGCGTTAGGAAGCCGCGAGTTACGCAGCGTGTTGACGGATCAAAGTCGCGTCAAAAACAGCTATTCGACACAGCGGACTTTGATCAAACTATACGCTACGCAAGAAAGTTATAAAAGAACTTTGCCTGTTCAGTAAAGAGTAAATCTGCACATCAAATCAGAGACTCGTTAATTTGTATGTAAGAAGGTAAATTGTCGTTTCACTTTGAGGGGTATGTCGTCTTGGAGTTCACGTAAATCTGTGTGAATATGTGTCTGTGTAAAAGATAACACAGCTACATGCGCGGGTTAACATTTTTATCTCAAAACAAAACAGAAAAAATCACTGTGCGATTGTAATGAACGATAATATATTAGTTGTACACGAAGAAAAAAGTTATATTAAATAATAATATAATTCTGGCTTTGCAAGGATATCGAAACAAACATTCGAAAATAATTATTATATTACACTAGCAATTTTTCTAACACGAAACAGTACTTTTGTAGTATTAGAATGTTATAGAAATGATTATAAATTTGCTGTAGAATACATTATCGTATACACAAGTTAATGGATTATCAGAAAATGTTCTATACTCGATTAATAATATTTTACTATATGGGTATATTAATAGATTTCCTATAGTTATGGCGAATTTCACAATATAA
Source organism: Psilanteris sp. ZL-2020 (assembly GCA_022817085.1). Taxonomy (NCBI): domain Eukaryota; kingdom Metazoa; phylum Arthropoda; class Insecta; order Hymenoptera; family Scelionidae; genus Psilanteris; species Psilanteris sp. ZL-2020. Next base: position 11,326 of record JABFQC010001724.1, read on the forward strand.
CTGCTTTCTACGTGTATTGAAAAATACTTATAATGTGTGTATATATACTGAGAAAAAAAATATAATAAAAGTTACTATTTATATAATAACTTGGGGATAAGTGTGCAAATATAGTGAATTTTATCATATAAAATAGTCGAAAATAGTAATATATTGATTGAATTTACTTTATTTCTGTTATATAAATTACTATATTTGCACACTTGTCTCCAAGTTATTATATAAATAGTAACTTTTATTATATTTTTTTTCTCAGTGTATGGAGATATAACTGAAAATACTATAAATATATATTAAAATCTAAATAATTTTCATACATTATTTTCCCCGTCGACAATTTTACTACATTATATGGTAATTTTATTTAGATTATTTTTTTACGTGATGGTAAATGTAGGACACTTGCAAAAGATACAATTACTGTATAATACGGTCCAATTTTTAATACGTAGAGGAATTTATTTCTGTTCGTAATATATATTATTTCTAAAATCATCGCAGTTTGACTGGTTTGTGTCGCAACTTTTTTGATACGATTTTACTTAATGCAAACCTGTGAATTTGGATTTTAATAAAAAAAATAATGGCTAAATAATCGTAAGTAACAAATTAATAATTATGCGGTTGAAAAAATTGTTTGCCATCGAATTACATAAATGCGACCTTCGGTTTTTCCACGCCGGTTATAAATCTCTAAACTACACGGTATAAGTAAATTTCGATGAGAGTTTCCATTAAAGTAGAACTAGTTTTTAAACGTATCTGCTAATTGGAAATGGGAGCACGATCTTCCCACGCCGTTAGGTCTGTCTAGATGCGCGTTATGCCATTGTGTACGCGACTCATGCGCGAATCCTAGTAATTGTTTTGTCACATGTTTCCAGTTTTTCATCTTGTCGGGAATAACAGCTCGGACTGTAATTTTGAATTTTGGTAAACAATCTTAACGAGTAGAAATCCAAATATAATTATATAGATGGTTTCTATTATCAAACGATTATACCAAGGTTGCCAAATAATTAATTTATATAAATAATTGTTTGTAAATATATCAGTTATTTGATATCTATTTAGGTTAAGTGTAACTGTTGACTTCTACATATAAAAACAAGCGCAAAAGAAATTTTAAAACAAATAATAACCTATTTACTGTTAAATTGATAATTTAAAAATTACAATTGTATCTACAATGTTAAATATACACGGAAAACATAAAATATATATTTAGATAAATTAGTTTATCAAATTAAATTTAAGTACTCAATTTCAATTTCTTACTATAGACGAGTTAGTAAATAGGTAAATCGCGTAAACAACTTTAATTGAAACATTTATATTGTGTAAATAATCTGAAAACATCTCATATACAAATATTTTTGTTACCAGAAAAGAAAGAAACAGTTTACTTAGAAAAAAAGAAAAAAAAGAAAAAGTTACTATTTATCAAAATATATTAACTTCCATAAAGCCAATGATAACGATATACCACAGCGCCTCTATAGCCTGATCAGTTAAACTAATATCATTTCTTTGTGATAATAGATACATGCTTGTCGGATATTTGCTTCTATTGGTTGTTTTATCGAATTAAGAATTAATTTATTTTATTAAAAATTAATTAAATTAAATATTAATAAAAGATGAAAATTTATAACAACAAATTTCTTTTTTTTTATTAAAATATTTGAATATAATATTTTATTTCATAAGTAAAATAGTATGAAAAAAGTAATAAAGTAATTCAAAATAGGTCTGTAAAGCGCATAAATAGCGCACCCTCCCGGATGAACAGTCAAAACTCTACGTAATGAATTTGAAGTAAAGTTAGTATACCCTGCTATTTATATACACTCGACTCTCTCTTATTGCAACACCGCTTAATGCACAATCCCTTTTAGTGCACCAAAATCATTCCTATTAGTGCAACAGATATCCGGATACATGTTTCGGCGCGTTAATTTAAAAAACAATTTATATAATAAGTGATAAGCAGTATAATAATTAAATTATTTATTGTAAATTGTAACAAAATAATATAATATTATACATTTTGGTAAATTTTGTTAAATTATACTTAATTCGTAATTTTTATTCTTGATAAATATTAAATAATTATAAAATCCATTATAACGTTTCTTTTAAATATTTATATATTTAAATAAATATAATTAAATCCATAAAAATAAAAAAATAAATTCTATAAATACATATAAAAACAATTCTTAGTAAATGTGGGAAAGTACAATTTTTTAAGCATCAATTCTTAAATAATATGATAAATATAAAGTTATAGGTCACAGTTATAGGATAAATATATTTCTATAATTCTAGTAAAATACATTAAAAGACAAAATAACTGTTTATAGAATCACATTTATTTATAAAATATAAATTAAATAACTGTTTATAAAATCTGATTTATTTATAACATATTAACATATATAATATAATAATAATATTCAATAATTTAAAATAAAAAAATATTTTTTAAATATTAATAAATTATATAATTATTTGTATTATTCTTCAATTGTTCGTTTACAAAAATTAATTTTGTTAGCATGATATTTGATGCGCAGGAATGCCTTGTAATCGTTGGGGTTAATTTCATACCAATCAAGACAAATATCAGTATTCATCCACGCATTCTTTTGTGAACGATAATGTACTGGTATGCTTGAGACATTTTTAAAACAACGCGGTTTTGCGGCATTTGCAATAACAAGCAATGGTATTTTGTGATTCCCACTTGCGTTAGAACAAACTAGGCACAGTAACTCTTTGTTTTAATTGTTTTCTTCCACAAATGTTTATTTCGTTACTCGCTGCTAAAGTTTTATCCGGTAATGATTTATTCGAGTTTAATAACTTGGGGACAAGTGTGCAAATATAGTGAATTTTATCATACCCTGAGAAAATTATATTGTACCAGAAACAACTCAAATTATAGCTGAAACTATATGATATTGTATACCCGAGTCAGAATTTTAAGCCTCTTTTCAACCTCGAAAACTGCGAAAATGGAAATTTCCGCACTTTTCGAGGATAAAAGGAAGCTCTAATCATTGCCATTAAAATCTTTAAACCTATCATTTTAACTTCGAATTAAATATTTTCCCCTTCCCTTTTGCTTAATACGTGTAGATTTAATTATATTTAAGAATTATATAAGAATATTTATATATTTAATTATATTCGAGAATATAGCATTCTAAGTTAAAACGATACGTTAAAAAGTTTTAGCGAAAATAATTTGAGTCTCCTTTAAACCTCGAAACGCGCGAAAATGGAAATTTCCGCACTTTTCGAGGTTGAAAGAAGGCTGAAATTAAAACAAATTTCTGCGTTTTTTCGAGGTTCAACGGAGGCTTAAAATTTTGACTCGGGTAACCTGGACTATTTAATATAGTAATCTTTACCAATCGTATTGCTACATTCATTTGTCCCATAAGCATTCACGATATCTTACTATTCATATTGTACAATTCAGTTTTCTCAGTGTATAAAATAGTAGAAAATAGTAAAATATATTGATTTAATTTATTGTATTTCTGTTATATAAATTACTATATTTGCAGACTTGTTCCCAAGTTATTATATATATAGTAACTTTTATTATATTTTTTTCTCAGTGTACGAAGAACACTTTTATAGTTGTACGTTCATATTTTTTATCTTACATTTTGACAGTATAAAGAACAAAAATTAAATTACGACAATTATAATTTAGTTAATAAAATTGAAATGAATTAGCTACATATCATTATAACCGTTTACCTAATTTAGAAACCGTTCATTCATACTTACTATACATTACTAGTAAAAGTTGTTTACTTATATTAGGTCAACAATTTAACTATCACAATGACAGTTTAACTATATATATAGCCTAGATAAATTTTTAAACGCAATAGGTTAATTTTTTAACGCGTAGGTGCAACATAATTTGTAATTGGAATTCCATGATATTGTATAGTCTTTACACGCAGAAAAATATTCCATTAAAAATTACTGAAAGTTCAGTAAATATTATTAAAAACAGTAACTCACGGACAAATCAAAAATTCAGTCAGAAAATAACGACCTTTCACTGTAAACATTGCTGCATTTTCGGTATATATTTACAAACATTCATCAATTAAATTTTGTTTTGTCCGTAAGTTACCGTGTTTCTAATAATATTTATTGAACTTTTAATAATTTTTAATGGAACATTTATCTCCGTGTACTATTTAATATAGTAACCAATAATATTTCTATAATCACATTCATGATCAGTTAGAGCGCACAATATTTTTTACGATCTAAATTGTACAAAGTAATACTCTCACGGCATTTTCAATATATCCTCAGTATATTTCGAATTTTACTATTAAACAAAGTATATTATCTAAATTGTGTCCATTTTATAGTTTAAATAATTAAACAATACAAATACCAAAACATTTTAAACGTATTTCACAAAGTGTATGTGGATTATTGAACAAGTGATTTAATTTCGCATAAATAATTACAAAAAATCAATTATACCCGAAGATATGAACGTACACGCATACTGCTCTACGGCAATTGTTTCAGCCAAAATTATACTTTCCCTGTTGTCCGAGTCGCCGCGGAACAAGAGGCACAAGTCGAAACGCAGCGCATTTCAAAATTTCAATTACATCGACGAAATTGCTAAAGTGAAATAAATCGCACTTTTTATCTACGTTCGGGTTCGGAATATTTTCCGAGATGTATGGCTTTTCCATTATAACTTTGCTAATAAATAAATAAATAAATAAATTTCTTGCCGGCAGAATGTGGAATCTTCTTTTGTTCCGATCGAGATTGTGCGCCGTAAATTTAAACGGGTAACGAGGTGACTGTCGAAAGTAACTTTAAATAACGGACGAGGAGCGATTTTTAGTTATTCCCTTTTTTATTATTTACCTAACGATGGATCGACGGAGAAACGAGCTTGCGTCGTAAATCAAAAGTCTCCCCCCGCCCCACCCGAGTCCTGGCAAATTTCGTACGGGAAACGTGAGAGCTGCGCGAGTCGACAAATAAGAAACAGACGAACCCTCTAAAGGCGGGGGTTCGTACCCCGCCAACGGAAACGCATTGATTTGCAGTACATTTTCCTCTTTTTGTCCCCCGTCATAAATCTCGCCACGACTCCGGGCCACGACGCGCGCCTTCTTCTTATTACCCGCAAAACTATCGACACGCGGCCGATCGATTCCATAAATTAAGTATCAATTCATCACGTTTTTATTGGCCCGACTCGAATTCGCTTTTAATCGCGCGCAAGCAGCGCTTTTAACATTTGACTCTAACAATTTTATCATCTTTTCAAATTTATCTAATTGACTTTTAAAGTCGTTAATTACGGCTCTCGCTGGCCGATAAGTAAATCGCGCCCAAAATATATAGGTTAATTGGAGGGTTATCTCGTAATTGGCCGTTCCTAAATGCCGAATGACATTAATCAACCTGTTTTATCCGATCCCATAAATCATCCATAAATCCTATATCACGCAAATAATAAGCATCGTTCGCGTTCGATCTTGAAAAGTAATAGACTCAACGCTGCGTTGTAATTAGGATAAATACAAGTGTTGGTGTATTAATTTTGGAGAATCGAATACATTATGGAACAGGATTCGTATTTAAATCTGGAATATACATTATCTTACAATACAGAAGGTAGGGAAGGCGTGGGCCATGCGCGAGTGGGTGTCGGTATAATGCCGTACAAATAAGTAATTGCAAAATCAAAAAAGATAGACTATTAGAAACTCTTAATAAATTACGATGACGTTTGCGTTATGCCTAGCGTGTGATTTATCGTCGGACGCCGAGCGCTGCCATCGTTCCGGAATTGAGTCAAACAAATATTTCATTATGTACATATTCGACATTCTCCAAATCGTAGCATTAATAATCGTAAATTAAGAGCGATAATCAAACATCGGAAGCTTTTTAAGACAGCACGTTTGTGTTTTAATTATACGCATTTTGCTCGCAAATCTCAATTCTTCGGGTCCATTCATAAGTCAAATATAATTCAACTCAACATTCTTATTCAAATGTAATTAAATAATTATAAAATGGCCTATTAGAAGTTGCGACACATCGTGCGGTAATTCCAGTCGTTTCCAATGAACAAGTTTTGAATATCATTTTCATACAGCTGATTTTAATTCTCTAATAAATTAATAAATTAAGGATTAGTCGGATTACGAATATTAAAGTTTATGTAATGATTATTATTATGTATAGAAATAATTTTGAAAGTCTATTTTTAGAAACAAGCAATTATTTTGATATTTTTTTGTCTTCGGACGATTTATCCTATCTGTTATTGTTTAGTTCAGCTATACGACTAAAACAAGTGTCTTAAATCTAGACATTTTCATAGAAAAGACATAAATGAAAATCTTGTAATGAGAATCTATCTACTATTTTCTGTTTTCGATAATAATATCTTAAACAAGATATTTTTATACTATATCAATTTTTACAGCGTATGTTCAATAAATCATGTGCATGAAGTTCCAAACGTTTTATAGAAACGAAAAATAATTCTCGCGCGTGGCACGGCGCACGGACTAAGCGTACGACGGCGGTATATTAAAATTACGATATTTCCGGTAAAAGTTAACCAATCTTCATGAAATTGGGTGCAATTTGTGCAGAATTTCATACAGTATTAAGATGTAATTATCAAAAAAACATAAATAGTTATCTTCTGTCCCATGCATCGTGATAAAAAAAAAATAAGCATTTAATGAAATATTTATTTAACGATAAATGCATTTAAATGGGCCGAATTTAATTTGTACTCATACAAACGGGGTACAAATTAATTGTACTACTATTGGCTATATTCGTGCCAAATTTCGAGTTTTTAAA
>JABFQC010001725.1:0-18219 GCA_022817085.1 Psilanteris sp. ZL-2020
AATTAATTTTATTTTGTTATATATTATATAATCGGGTATAATTATAAATGGATATAATTGATTTTTTTTCGGTTGGTTCGGTTGTTTAAATGAAAGAGGCAAGAGGCCTATTGCATATGTGGCGCCACCAGAAATCGTCGGTCAATCCATGTCAACAAATTAATTAACAGCTGCATAGGGCTGCTACCATGCATATTAAGTTTCCTTTAAGAAGTTTATATAGGCATTGACTATCACAAGTCGTGATGGCCTAGTGGTTAGAGTTCAGTCTTCTAACTGCAGACACGCCGGTTCGAATCTCGGATGTGTAGTAGGGCAAAGAGTTGGCAAAAAAATAAAATTAATATTAAACACATATTATTTATTGTCTATTATTTTTATTAATTATATATTGAATTTGGTACATGTAAGGCAACAGTAAAGCCAAAGTGTAGGGCAAACAAGTGGGCAACAATATGGCTCGCGATCATTATCCATCCATTTATCGCCTGATTTATGCCTTACATATTCCCTAGTATTTTTTCTGCGCGGGCAGTGTTTAATCACTAACAATGCAAAATACAATGGAAAATTGTTTTTATTGTAATTTACATTAATTCTTTACAATAGAATCTATTAAAATATTGTAACAACGTTAAGATAAATTGGCATCTAGCATTAATTTTACTTTGTTTAATGTATTACTTATCTTTAGCCAAGAGGCCAGTATAAGGTATTTTGAAGGAAATTTAAAGGACTCAGGTTCAAATCTCAGTTGAAACTAAATTCCATTTTTCACTATATGTATATATAATATTATACTCATTACCTGATACCTATAAAGTATACAACATTACTATATATATAATATATCTTGCTAACAATTATTTTTTAAATATTTTTTTAATATCAGATTAACGTTTTTCACAACGTAGTATTGACGTCATTTTTTCACGTTGTATTAACATTGCTTATACATGTAGATTAGATGATTCATTTGACGTTCATTCAACATAAGTCTGAAGTTGTTAGCAGAATTCACTGTTATATCATAACGTGTTGTCCCAATGTTAAATTAACAGAAGTTTTCTACATGGGCTATAGCTTCAATGTGTATATGGTAATACTATATGGTGCATGGATAGAATTGTCTCAGTATAAGAATAATACATGTATCAGTTGTTAGTAATTATAAAATAACAGTACAAACAAATCAAATGTATAATAAAGGACACAACTTATGTAGTTATTGTAATCATATAATATGTATCAATCAATGCTTATAATCACGGAGAAAATAAAAATTTATAAATGAAACAGCCTGTCTTATGAATGAATAAGATTTTTTATCATTTAAAATTAAGATTAAGGTTTATATATCTATATATATAAATGAAAAACTGTCCGAACAACGTTTAGTTTTACTTGCAATGCAAGTACATGTAATATAGTAACAGTACGTTTCCAGAATAATTAAATATTTTCATAATAATAATAATTAATAACTAGTAATTCATCATATTTTCTAAATGGAATCAGCAAAGTCAGTTAATGATTTATATTAAGAATATTGAATTAATGTTGTTATAGGAACATGTTTTTGAAACGAAGTTTACAGATTCCATTTGTTAGTTTTCAAATGCTAATTATCCGTGCTTAAGCCATATACCCATGTTGGTCCACTTTTTACTCACGGGATGTAGCAATCGATTGAATTGCTCTTATAATACACAAAATGGTTCTGCGATGTAAACGTGAATAATGCTGGCGTCATTAAAATTGTTAAGCATTTAATGCAATAATACATTTACAAAGTTTTATGTATATAAAAAAATCTTAGATTATATTAAATTTTACTTATTTGTGGAAAAGAAATTATCGTAAGTACAGTATGAAGTTTAAAATAGTTATGCTGTCATTTTATAAGTCAATTGAATTATCTTACGTCAAATTAAATCTTATAACGTTAACATTTTCAACGGCCAAACTCAATTAAATAACCCACAAAAAATAATTTTAGTAAGGAAACAAAAAATATAATCAATTATGTTAAATTCTGTTTTAATTAGAATTGGTCATTTGACGTCGGTCGTTATAAAATTAATAGAGAAACAAAGATTTCCATTTGTTTAAATTCGTTATTTATGGACTCGTATATTTTTAATACGAAAAAACTTTTCGTTCTCTCAGGAATAACGTTATTTTACAAAATATTTATCTATTTTTTATTTGATCAAATTGTTTTTTTATACTCATACTTGTATTTTATATATCAAACACGTATATTTATTAACGTGATAAAATAAAACTTTTGTCTCACAAGTGATGATTAAACTATTAAAAATGAATTTAGGATTCCAAAGTGTCTGATAGAGATTCATTACGAATAAATTTGATCAATAAACATACTAAAAGAGAAAACATAAAATTAAATATAAGCAATAATCACACATACACTGCATGACTGTGATTTTTTTACAAACTAAAATCTCGTACAAAAAATACCATCAGAGAATTGTAATATCCATGGTGAGTGATTGCACTCAACTGTATAGATTATCAACAATGACTGAATTAAATCATACCTGCCATAAAAAATTATGAAAAAATGTATATATATTTTTTGTTCATATTTTATTGATAAACGTTGCAAAAAACCAATGAAAAAGTTATTATCATCATCGATAATTTATAATAATTTTATATATCTGATGACATTGAAAATAAATTAATCTTAATATTTATGAAAATAACAATTTTTATCAGTAATTGAACTTTCTAATTAATTATAATAATTTAATCTTTAAATTTAATATCAAATTATGTAGTAAATGTTGTGTTTTCATTTATAGTTTCGATCGCCTCCTTCCCAGCTTTAAAAAACTAATGAAACTCACACACGAGATCATCTGAGAGGCTCCAACAACGTGTACAATATAGCGCCCTTAAACTGCAACATTTGAAGACAGTCCCCAAGGGTAACAACTGATTTCACTTCACTATTTCATAGCAAATACATTTCTAATATATACTTTTTTAAAAAATACTTATTCTTTTTAAGTACAGTTCTAATTTATACTAAACGCATTGAAAATGTATAATAAATATACTATAATAAAATTATTATATGGATAATCACGTGATATATTAATATTGTCATGCAATTTTGTATAAAATTTTTATGGTGATAGAATTTTACAGCTGCATCTCTGACCATTCACTAATAGTAAAATTCGCCCATTACTCATTCCTTTCACCACGCGCTATTTCAACTGTTAAATAACAAATTTGATACTGATTACAAGTCTATTACATTTATCTGTAATAATCCTTGCTTACATGCAAATGTTTATTTTTATATATATTTTATGTATGTGCAGACACGCGCGCTTTTTCTATGAATGCCGAACAATCCGAAAAGATACGAGCTTGACAAATCTGTGAATTCTCGTCGTGAAATGTGCTCATTTCCGCAGGACATTTGAACCGCACATTCACGAGAATTATTTTTGCACTGCTTCTTTTGAGTAAATCACTCAAGATCATACGCGATATATAACGACTACGCTCACTGTGTCATCGTAAACCTTTTATATAAAAATTATTAGTTTATAAAACACGAATATACGAGTTTTACTCATTATTACGTGATATAATTAATAAATACTTTATACCGGGAGGCAATATAATAGAAAAGAAATTCGATAACTGTGGTTGTATAATAATTACAGAAATATGCATGGTATTATCATTCATATAATAGGATAATAAAATGAATACTGTGTTAATGTCGTAACATTTTGCTGTGAGTCTGTATTAATAGATTTAATATAATATTTTCATCGACTGTTCAAGTTATTAATTATAGAAACAGATTTGAAATACATAAATTATAACTAATAGTACAGTCAGAAAAATTAGACATAGAAAATTGCTGTTGATAACATTAATTTGGAGAGATTAAAGTAAAAACCTAAAATCTACCTTTTTTCCTTGAAAAATTCAGTTTCTCGTCCCAAAGATTCCTTCTATTTTTTATACAATGCTATAGCATTAAAAAATTAAACTTAGAAAATTGCTATTTATAATAATTGTAATATATTATAAATAATAATTTTTAGAATTTTGTTTTAATGTCGCCAAATGAGTATTATAAACAGCAATAGTTTTGTTTAATTTGTGTAGATTAATGAGGAGCAAAATATATTATCAACTTCCATCATATAAAAATTCTTATCGAAAAAATTAAAAAACTAAAAAAAAAGATAAGTAAATACCTAAAATATTATTTTATAATATTTTATATAAGTAATTGACATTTTACTATAAAATATACAAAACTCACCCTGGACGAAACAAACTTCAAATTTGTCTAATAAATTATGGTAAAATAGTGGCATAAACATAGTATTTTATTTCTTATTTATGCTATCTTTTTACTATAATTTTTGAGATAATTTGGAAGTTTGTTTCATCCAGGGTCAGTTTCGTTTATTTTATAGTAAATTTTCAATTATATTTTTCTCCATGTAAGTGTACGGATATACTTGATAATACTATAAAAGTTACTGTATTCACTGAGAGAAATAAATTGTTGAATTAAACATCTAAACAGTTTCGTTAAGTATCTAAGATTGTTAAATCAAATAATTACAGATTGTAGCTTCGACGACAATCCAGATATTCTATTTAACAATCTGGAATGTCAGAGATTGTAAAACGAATGTTATATTAAATGATATATTGAACATAACCTACAATTTTTACAATCTTGACTGTTGAATTGAATATCTGTTTATTCATATCCGCTATCCGTAATTTAACAATATAATTTTAATATCTAGATTGTGAATTTAACAATCTTTTCTCTCAGTGTTGTATACTAAAAATTGTATATACTACATTTTATAACATTAAGACAATGAGGGAATAGCAGATTGTTGAATTAAATATCGAAATAGTTTCGTTAAATACCTAAGATTGTTAAATCGAATAATTACAGATTGTAGCTGCGACAACAATCCACATGTTCTATTAAACAATCTGAATTGTCAGAGATTATAAAACGAATATCATATTAAATGACATATTGAACATAACCTATAATTTGTACAATCCCGCGCAAAAAAAATACTAGGGATTATGTAAGGCATAAATCAGGCGATAAATGGTTGGATAATGGTCGCGAGCCATATTGTTGCCCACTTGTATTCCTTACACTTTGGCTTTACTGTTGCCTTACATGTACCAACCTCAATATATAATTAATAAAAATAATAGACAATAAATAATATCTGTTTAATATTAATTTTATTTTTTTTTGCCAACTCTTTGCCCTACTACACATCCGAGATTCGAACCGGCGTGTCTGCAGTTAGAAGACTGAACTCTAACCACTAAACCATCACGACTAGTGATAGTCAACGACTATATAAACTTCTTAAAGGAAACTTAGTATGCATGGTAGCATTCAATAAGTCTAATATATGGATGTTGACTACCACAAGTCATGATGGCCTAGTGGTTAGAATTCAGTCCTCTAACTTCAGACACACCGGTTCGAATCTCAGATGTGTAATATGGCAAAGAGTTGACAAAACAAAAAAATAAAATTAATAAAAAGTGATATTATGAAAAAAGTTTTTTTAATTAAATATTGATACATGGCAGGCAACAGTAAGCCAAGAGTAGGGCAAACTATTGGGCAAGAATATGGCTCGCGATCATTATCCAATTATTTGCCTTATCTATATTCAATACTTGCCAGCCTCTTTGCCAAATTTTTTCCTGATTTTTTTCCAGTTATCTTACTTTTTTTTCTGCGCGGGTATATAATCCTTCTTATGTATTATTATAGATATAATTTATACATTCATTTATACAGATATGTGTCCTTCTAATTAATCACTTTTATTAAAATACTTCATTATATTATATGTAATTTATTAATTATTAAATGTATACTCATCCTAACTATTTTATTAAACGTTTATTGAATTGCGCCATGCATATATTGCAAAATTGCTTTCAAATGTTCATTGCTATCGAATCTAAATTTTATTCATAGAAGCCATGTGGTCTTCATTTGTAATTATTATTCATAAATCGCGAACAATAGTTTTTTACATGTCAGCATACAGCCTATACACGCGTGTTAATCTAACTATCACTAGGTATTAGCTATTGTTCACTTTCATCGCGTACTACCAGCATGGTAATGTGACTTTTAAGAGTGCATCTATTATAAAAATATATTAAGAAGTCTGATTGAACATAAATATAAATTATACCTTGAAAACTAACTGTACATAGAATTCTTAAATAAAATCCTATTTATGTCTGATATATAAGTTATGAGCCGGCATGATAATAAATTTCTAAACTTAAATCCTGATTAAATTGTATGTGACGTATAAATTGTATCAAATTACTTTGACTGTCCTTTCATTATATTTCATTTCTATCGTGCAAAACTGTAAACCATTTTTCCGCTTTAACTTGATAAATAAACAAATTTCGCCGGTACGCATGCGCGGTAATACTTTTGCAGTATTGTTTCAACGCTTCCTCCGTGTTGTCAACAAATTGTCAACAAATTTTTAAAATAAATTCAGCAAAATCCTACTCATTTCCCACGACGTGTACACCTACTTTGCCTGCAAGCATTCCTTACAGTATGTCATTGTCGCGCAAAGTTACTAACTCGTGTTATATCTCTATGCAATGGGCGAGCGTTCGTGTGTAATTTTATTTGTATTAAAAACGTTATAAATCAGATTTACACCCACGCGAGATGAGTGCGTTAACGAACGGTCACGGCATTCCTGACAGTACGTCACTGTCGCGGGGTATTATGATCTTAATGCGCTGGGTCGGAACAGAAAATTCATTGGCGTGCGTGATCGTGGTGGCCGCGCGTACATCATGCAAAGTGTCGTGCTCGCAGATCGTCAATTACATAATCTCATCAACCAGACGCAGTCGCTGGCTTTGATCAATTGATTTTCTAATTGAGAACGACGATTATGGCATGTTTTGTCATGTTTGACGTTAAGCAATCATTTTAAACTATTAAGAATCTATTATTATCTGCGGCTATCTATTATTACGTAAACATTGCGATAGATGCGTACGGTTTAGCTAATTTTAAACTTGTAAACAAAATAAACAAGATGTCGTTTGAATAGTGTCATACAATGTGTTAACGAGCCCTCTTTGCAACATAACGTTTGTATATTCTCTGAGTATGACATCAATGGATCATTTGTATGTTACATATAAATATATATATATATATATATATTCAAGAATCTAGACAAGCGTATAGGTATTGTAAAATAATGAGTGATTTGTGATTGACTGCATGTATGCATATGTACCGGATATAATTTGAAAGGATTATGTATATTGTATCAATTTAATTCCCATATATACAGTATTATATTTCTGTCTATCGCAGGGTATGGGGACAAGCGGCAATTTTGAAAATCGAAATGACGTGTTTGGGGTCTGCTCCTAAACATTTGCACCGGTTCAATGCAAAGTTTGAGGACAAACCCGGAAATACGGTGTTTTGGGTTTTGTTGGGTCAAGGGGTCGAGTGATTGGAGGGTGGGGGGGGGGCAAAAAACACTTTTTGCACACCCATAACTAAGGGCTCAAATAGGGCGTGTCTATACCATGCGATGGAAAAATCTATATATATATATATATATCGATATTTGACATCAATTTTTGTTTACCAAGATTGCGAATTTATTTTAATCCGAAGGTACTGAGTCTTTACGGTGGTAATTACGAATTTCTTTATATCTCTGAAAATATAAAAATATTATATATCTTTGAATTAATATTTATACTTCGATAAAATTAATTACTTTTATTGTTTATAATTTAACGAATCTTCACTGAAACTTTGCAATTTGGATGGTCATACCGTAAAATTATAATTGAAAATATTATACAATATAAATATAAAGGTTATAAACAATATCATATACAGTTTCAGTTCTTTTGCATAGTTCCTGGTAGAATAACATGACTTTCTCATTGTTTTAATACTAACTAAAAATAACGTTTCTACTTTTTATGCGGTAAGAATCTAAAAGAAATATTTATTTGACTTGAACGCATATTGCATTTAAATGGCCTACTATATTATTAAATAAGACAGCAGTTCTGTTACGAATAATACAAAGTATTACAATTGGCACTATTATTTTAATTACAATCACATCGCTAACCGTTATCCACAGGCGTATACGGTTTATCAATCCCCGAATATAACTCTTAATTAACTAAACATATCGCAGTGTTCGCGAAACATTGTGCCTGCATGATTATCGATGACCGTCGTCGTTTGTTCATTTGAAACTGCGTATCAGGACTCTTGACGCACGTACATCCTGTAACCGTTATAACTTCGTATAAATTGTTATCATTACGATTCGCATTATCATTATTAATACGGCGCACTTTGGGACGCGTGTATATTATTATTTTGCTAATTCTTTTTATGTAAAACAACGGAACACGCGTGTTCCGTGCGATTATTTTTCAAACCGAATGAATTCGCAAAAAGTTCGCGTCGCGAATAAATCATCATCGCGTTGCGAAATCGTGTTGAAAAATGTCCAGAAATTAACATACAGAACGTAATTATTACCGTAAATAATCATGCAAAATTACATTCTCGGGGGATTTGTTTCGGCGTGCATAAATCAGCGCGATTTTTCGCGTCGTTACAAAATAATTAGCCGCTCGCTGAAATATAACTGTGAATCTCAAAATTGTTTTGTATCGATTGCCGGCGTTTACACGACCATTACTCAAACACAGCAATTACTCTTAATTATCGGGCGCCGTTCGTTTGCTGTCCCCTCGCTCGAATTAATAAGTCACGAGGACTGAAAATAATAATCATCCTATTAGCATCTGTAGCGGGATTGCGCGTATGTTCCGTATCATTTCGTAATAAAGCATCCCACGGGGCCAACGGTGGCAACACAATGGCGTTACGTTCGATGGCAAAACTTGGTCGGAAAAGATGAATATCTGCTATGGGAAGCTTGGTTATGTGAATGCGAACACTTCTTCTGTTGTTTGATGTCATCCGAAAACGTGTAATAATGTCAAAACTCCTACTATTACACTCCGTCGATTCACTTTCCAATCGACTTAAAAAAAGGAATCAATTTTATTCAAAAGCACTACCCGTATTTTCTATTCGTCAAACTTTGGACCATATATTTGTATTGCACTTTTTACGATATAATATATGTATTTGGTTGCGCTCTAATAGTACTTAGTTTCACGTGGGAGATGTATTTTCACGTGTGCTTATCTTCTTTGCTTATATTGTAAATCGTTCCGAATGAAAAGAATTATATTATGAAAAGAAGTGGTACCAAAGATAATGATCGTGAAAAATTCAGTATGTCTTTATATTAAAACATCGCGAATTCTTGAAGTCTTGTTTAATAGCGCCATAAACAATTGATTAAAACTATCTGTTTCATATTGTATAATTGTCTATGATTTCATCTTTAAAAATAATTTCATCCGAGAATGAATGAAAACAAATAAGACTCGGCAGAGGGATTATGTAAGAGCCGCCTACGCTGGGCATGAAACAGTGTTGCTGCGGTAAAGTGAGGCAGAAATAGCAGCGGGAATGTCCCAATGTCTATTTCATGCGCTGGGACAAATGCCGCCGACAAGGATAGAGCTAAAAACCTGGCATCGCTGGTACGAAACTCTCACATTTGACGGTAACCGTGCAAGGACCAGAATGACATAAGATACGTTATTCCTTAAGATACTTCATTGATTTATGAAGCTTTCTCTTGGTACAGTGAATAGCAAATCGAAGGGAATCTGCTGCATTTTTGCATTTTTTGCTGACGGTATTCCTGCAATTCGTTATGATATATAATACCACGCGAAAAACACAAGGAAACCCGCTGCGATCGTGCTTCAACACGACACGAACGTAAAATAGCCCGCTATTGGGTTTGGAGAAGGAGAAATGATGTGAGCGAGATTTAACAGTAAAGATATCCAGGATTTTCGGAGTAGTTTAGTATCGTTGGGAAGTGTATAGTTGATATTCGAAATATATTTTTATTTAAATAATAAAACAGGGCAAATTTTGAAGAAAAAAAAGAATTAATAATTAAATATATATATTATATTATATATTAATTATCAAATATATTTATATATCTCAGATAAAAATAAAAATATATTTCTACCATTTTGCTAGATATATATAGATATATACTTTCACTATATGATTATATATATTATACATATTTTAAAATAAATCAACGATATTTTTTTATAGATAAAATACTGTTACTATATTAAAAACATATGTTGTAATATGTTTCACACGTTTACTGGCGGTGTGTATTTTCTGTTTATTATTGAAAAATAATTGTGAATTAAAGGATTTTATATAACTGTATTTGACTGAAATTAATTTTATTATATTAATGTGAATTACTTTTTATTTAGTCAATTATATATAAGTTCTATTGTATTCATTCAAAACATTAATCAGACTGAGAAAATGATATATATATTAACAATAAGAAAAATATAAATTGCAACTGGAACGGTGTGACATTGTATAACAATTACGATTTAATATAGTAACCTATTTTAACAAACTAGAATACACTATCAAAATTGTAATATGTAAATTCCTTAGTGCATATGAATGGTTTCATATAATATAAAGTAAAATAGATTGAATTTTTCTTGCCATTAAGTTAATATTATACTAGATATGATTTTTTGATAAAAATTTTGCTTTTCATATAATACTATTAAAATAAAAAGTAAACGATAATTGAAATATTTAGTTTCAGATATACTTAATTATAGAATCTTAATAAAGTTGGTACATTTACAAAACGAAATCGTGTATTTTTATGTTATTTTATTTTATTATTCTGTATTTATGTATAAATAATAAGTTATTTGTTCCGATAAAAATTAATTATGTTTAAGTATTAATAATTTCTTTCTGACATGTCATATAATTTTCCTTATAATAATAAATAATCAATAATATTATGACTATAACCACTACAAATGACTGTAACTTTAATTGCTTAATAAATAAAACGACCAATACAACTCCAATTGACTCGCTATTGATGGTTTAACGTTTAACCGACCATTTAATTAATTAATGTTCGAGTGAGAACATTATTTCCTTCAAAATAGAGATATTCTCTCTCAAAGTAGACTTTCGAGAAACAAAATATTGTTTCGGCAGACTATGCTCTCGGCGACGATTACTCTTGTGGGCAGAAAAACTCTGAATATGTCACCGACGCGCTTAATAGGTTGTCTTCGAAGTAACAGATACTTTTATTATTATTACCGGATCGTTAATTCCGGTCATTTTTTGCACTCCGTCGTGGGACTTTCAATTACGATAAATCGATTACTCCCGATCGGTATTAAATTGAGTAGTTTAAATTGAAAGCATATATGCTAACTTAAGCCGCCAACAATAGCTCTTCGTCCAACTCGGCGCGTATTTCATCGGGCCCGCGCGGCAAAGACACTAATGTTGGTACCGCTAACTACCATAAAGTACTGTTAAGTAATATAAACTACTGCCAACATGTCGAGAACAATGTTCGGGTGATTACCGTCCGATGCAACGATAGCGCGGAATTGCGCTCGCGACAGATTGCGCGTAGTCTGGTATGTCGCGCGCGGTTATTTGTGAAATCGGCATAATTCAACGGACGGCTTAATAAATTCGCCATGCATTTTGCCCTCGAGATCCGGAATTTGCACGGTTCGGCGATTCTGGCGCGTAGCCGTAACCAGTCCTTTTGTGTTGCATTTGTATTATGACGGCTGAAATTTATGTCGAATGGAAATTCACTATTAGTAATACTAATTTCAACCACTGTTCAAGTAAGAATTGAAGAATGCTTCGCGATGGCCTTACTAAGCTATAGTGATTTACAATCGAGAAATAGTTCTCGCTAAAGTAAAATTATGGATGTGTTTTGTGAACTGAATTGGAAATTGAGTTAGGTGTATGGTATGTTTCGGCAGTCGTCGCAGGTATACAATTTAAAAATATATTGTCAAATTTGGAGCCTATATTATCGCTTCAACTAATCAAAACGAAGACACCTGAATAAGCCGCTTTCAAGTTTGCATTTTAATTATTTTCTTGCGAACTTGTAATATGCTTCCAGATGTTATCTGATATCGCACAATTTACACGTGACTTTTTTGCTTCTCTTTCTTTAAAAAAAAAAACAAAAAAAAAAACAGAAATTATTTTAATGAAAGTGTGATGCAATTTTATGGCGAATAAGGGTAATATAATGAATATTGTCAAAAATTCACATAAATCTAACGATGCCATGATTTTATCAAAAGAGGATTATTAACTAGTGTAATGTATATAATATATTGGGAGGGGTATTGTAATCAATTCACTGGAATGATTTAAAAAATACGTACCCAATAAAAAATAAATAAGGAGTCTCGTATTAATCAATCATCTTGATATGAACGCGCCTGTAAATTTCAGTAACTGTATTATTTTAATAATTCATTTTCTGTAATTACTTAAATAATATTAATACCAACGATTTATTCACGTTTTTAAACACCGTTCAATGCAATTTTTTGATATCATGTTTAATACATGAAGCGTACTAATATTAATTATTTAATTGTATATTGAATTTATTACATAAAACAAAACAATGATTTTATCATTAAATTATAGTTTATTTTAATCACGCGATACAAATATTATGATACGCAAAATTGAATAATTAACGAATTTCGAAATATAGTTGCTTCTAACCAAAAATAATTTTACGCATATAACAATTTATGTTATCTGATTTGCGATATCTTTAAGATTTATTCAAGTGTATTTGGACGTCTTATATCAATAACAGGAGTCCTGATTCTTATGTTAAAAGGTCCCAAAATGTCTGACCATCCACTTAAAAATTGTCTGCGACTGTTTACCTTAAAATATCATTGCAGTTCGAGCACTTTTTTGTCTCGTCGGGATGCTGTTTATCTAAGGCGTGCGACCAATCAGCAAATTTCTTCGTTGGGAGTGACTGGTTTTCCACCAGTATTCGCCTCTCGGGGTCCAGTATATTCATACGAGTAGCATAACCTTGAACGTTTAGGTCGTCGAACTAACCGACATGAGCGTCGTAGGTCCTACCACGGTTACTTTGAGGTCTCATCTTCTACCACAACGCCTCGTTCCACAATATAACGAACTCGTCTCTTACTTAGGACCTAATCTTACGTGTCTTTTCTTTTTTAGTTGGTTGCCGATGTCGTTGAACTGTCAATTGTTTCACAATCGGCAAGCAGCTTATGGTTCAGGATCGAGGGATGAAAATGAATAGAACTTCAGAAAGTCGATTATTATGTAAACATGATGTACATTTGCATCATACTGTCCATATACATTGAAACTTCTAGCGTAACGTGGATTTACAAAATTAATAAACTTTAAAAATTTCTTAATATTTAGCAAGAAATATTATTACAATAATATCATATCATAAAGCTATATTTTAGCTTTGAAATACATAACATATAACGCAAAAAAATAAAAAAGCGATTTTGACATATAATTTTGATGACTGGAAAATAATACAGGAAACAAGACGAAATAAAATTAACGCATACAATCTAATATCGCATTATAATGTAACGTAATAAAACATAAAATATAGATTTCACAATTGCAAGTGCTTGTTAAACGCCATTCAATGCAAAATGTACATTCGAATAATATTTATTTTAATCGCTTATAAAACATGAAAATTGAAATGAATATAAATATTAGAAAACGTTGAATTATTGAGTCATGCGATTTTGAATAATAATTCACGATTATCTTCAATTAATCTGAAGTAAAAGGTAATAGTCATAAACACATCCGCCTAATCCATTCAGATAGGTTCTAATTTTTGCAGAGTTAGTAAAATAAAATATTCACAGCGAATTTAATAAACTCGTCTATCTGTCATACAATTTTTACTAGTATAAATATTGTGAAAATCCGATAAACGACAGTGATCCGATAAATGATTTGTCCGCCTCGCTTGACCGGTGTGGGTCTACAACTAGTCTGAATAATGCAACGGGTAAAGGTGCGTAGCATAGCTACCGGGCATTCTGTAATAATCTGGCTGGCGACCTTGTATTTCGCGAACGGATTAAGGTGATTTAAGTCGACAAATAGCGACTGCCTTATGGAATTATTGGGCTATCTAATATCGCGACTCACTGGAGCCTTTATCCATTGCGCGACCAATCTTGAACTCGCTGCGAAGAAATCGCTCTCTGCCTCTTGTTATGTACTGTACGACTATCGCTGAGAGATTAATGTAATTTACATGTCGAACTATTCCACGAGCACCTCGTATAATAGTTTGTCAAAGACTGATACCTATTTGGGTAAATCCAGGATTTGATCAATGTAAAATTGGCTAATTCTTAAAAATAATTTGTTATATTATACTACAATAACATGATGCAATATTTTCAGAATGGATGAGGATGATGGTAAAATTTGAAAATAAATTTAATTCAAAGATTTAGAATATGGAAAACAATTGAATGTCGATTTATGTTACAGAAAAATGGATCTTATGATTGATAAAGTTATAATTTTATGTAATTTAAAAGTATTGGAATTTATATGCAACAGTAAATATATATATATATACACATATTATAATGAATTTTATAGAATGTCATTAATAAACGTAAGTTTTGTTTTAAAAATTAAATTGTATAATTGAAAGCATTTGATGTTGTAACGATAGAAATATGTGAAATCGCGAGTTGATTAAGATAATTCCTAGATAATTACTATATTTGATAACGAAATGCGTTTCATGGAATTTAGTTAGATCTCATTATTGTTACTGAAATCTAAATTTCCCTTAATTATTACTCATTAGAACAATACAACAGAACTAACGAATTAAATAGTTTCTGTTTCGAAAGTACTACACTGATACAAACGGAGTATTGATCTAAAACGAATCTTCATTTATTTGAAATCCATAAGTCACGAAGTTCCATATTTTTATCTGTCCAATCAATCTTGTTTGCAGCTGATTTCTTTTCGCAATTACGATCAAATTTAATAACGATAATGACCACTTTCTACCATCAAACGTAACCGTCGTTCCTTTCTTTCGCTAGTTCGACTACAATATAATTGAGGACAGATATACAAAAACGATTTAATTTTATATTTGCGATAGAAATACGTATATTTAGAAACGTCCTTTTATGTAGCTAAAGCCAACACCAACGCGATACTGTACAAATATTCAAAAAATCCATACATAATTCGGAATCGTCGTCCATTTCACTTAATTACTTTTTGCCAGATATTTGTGTAAAATGATTGCACGCAGCGGTACTAAGTTAGGGTCGTCCCTATAAATTAAATTGCTTTACTATTATTATGCTCGGCACCGAACAAATTTTTGTCACAGAAATCATAATAGATACCATACAAACGCAAAATAAAAGCGCCGTCCGTGGGCTCGCGATTTATTAACCCATATTCACGCCTGGAGAGAGTTACTTTTTTGAATCTTCAGCGATTTCTTGTTCAACAAAATAAGATGGCGAGAAGAAAGAAAACACTAGACTCCCTTGGCTTTGTTCCCGATTTATTCACAGATAGCATTGCTCTGATGCAACGATTTTACCGCGAAGATCTGAAGATTGCAGTGATTCACGCGGCGCGGTATTACCAGCAGAAGTTATGTGAAATCGAGGTATACGCATTCAGATCATGATGATTAGTGGAGGCTTTTAACGAGTCCAAGACAACAAACGAGTGCTGTGGTGTGTTGTGCAGTGCGCGGCTACCGGTCACCGCAATAATCCGGTTGTAGCTACTTTGCGTTTTGCCAATTAATTAACCTTTAAATACGGGAGTGGAATCCGACACATTTCTATAATTTTTCATACTTTTCGCTTTAGAACTAGTAATAACTCTTACAACTAAATAAATTCTGAAATTACTTATCTTTTCTCGACCACTTTATCTGCCGATCTTTCGTCCGTTAATGATAATGATTACATTAGTGCTTCACATTAAATCATCTTTTGTTTCGACGCTTATAAAAATCTTGGACCCTCGTCTACATTTTAAACCGCATTACGAGCAGCGTATCGCTTTATAGGTACACGCGGCATTTAACTTTATCTTGCGCTCACTCGATGTTGGCGTATGTAATTCTAGAACATACAATCTTGCAGGACAATATACAATTTTATTCTTAATCTTTGTACGTTGAAAAATAGCGGCTCTTAATAATGCTTAGTACTTAACTCGTTTCAATCTGGGTTAATGTGTGTATGCAAATCGGCTGGGAGAACAAAATGGAAATGAAACAACCGATCTTCGATAATTCGCTGCCGATAGGAGTGCTGTGTGGACAATAGCCATAAGTCAGTCTGCATGAGTTATCGAGAGACCGGTCCAGGAATACATGGGACCACTACCGACCGACCATATAACGTAATCCAGTCTGCGAAGCCAAGAGAATACTGAAAGAAAGAGTGACAAGTCAAGTGAACTCGTAGAAGATTGCACGAGGTGGATTTTGATCGACCCTCCTTTTGTTCTGCATAATTAGATTAGTAATTCCTGATAAAGCGGTTTTATCAGCGGTTGGAATAGTGACAAAAAATCTAAAGCGTATTAATTTATCTTGACAAAATTATTGCTGCTTTTTGAATTGTTATTAAATATTATTTTATTGATGATGATTATTTTACAACATTGTTTTTGTGTGCTTTTATATAGAATTTTACTTTTTTTATTTTTCGACCTAGTATTTTTAGAGTTTATACACTTTAATAATATTTTCTTAAAATAGGTAACAATAAATCATATTCATAAAGTATAACGTATTTGCACAGGCTAAATGCAAGTAAAAAATTGTAAAGTAAATATTTATATTTATCGGACGTATAAAATTCGTGCAGAAATATACTTCCAATTTTGAAACACCGTTCGGAACTTGTGGATGTATAGTAGTAGGTTCTTCAAAATGCTACTGTATGAAAATATTATTCATCGTGGGTGGCCTTATAGCAGTCGTTGTTCGAAGAAACTTTTCGATTTTCTTCTGTTGTCAGATATGTTCTTATCGATAGCACTATGGCTGAGACGAAGCAGCGTCTGTTGCGAAGGTTGTCCGAGAACGAGAGATATGCGAATACCGGGACGAGACGAGTGCTTTTTTAAGATGATACGAGCGACGTTGGATTTATTTGGCTGATCACAAATTTGTGGAACGCGATGTAATCTGTCCGAGTAGATTAAGAAAATTGCCACAACTGAGCGATGGACCTGCGCCGGTTTATTTGGTTTTGTAGGATGAGTCCTTGAAGATAAGGTACAGAATTAATAGGAGATGGCTAAATTCCAAGGTGATTTCGTACGTGTGTGTATATATACGTTAAATGTCGAAGAAAAGAGATCAACGAGTAGAAACGCAGCTTGTAGGTATTAAACGAACATCCGTCGACGACAATTTTGCATTGGTTTTTATGATTTGGCGTTGCTATTTTAATTAACCATTTTGCGATGTAAATCTTTTTGCGAAATATCACAGCTAGATATAGTCGTGTTCTCCGGCAGTCATATTGGAATTAAATTCAGCGTCTGCGCAAAAACCAAACCTCGAATGGTTCTACCGCAGGAACTAATGCGTTCCGCTGATTTAGTCAGTGTTATTTAAATTATATCTGTATTTAAAATAATCAATATCTTGTACTATACATTATCATAACACCGTAGATCCGATCGGAGTGTCTAAATAAAGTATGATACACGTTAAAATAATATTATCCGGCGAGCGGAGGATAAAACGAACACGAAATACAAATTGAGAACTCAAAATTATAAAATGCAGTCAATCAAAGGCCATAATTTTACGTGCGGCGAAAAAAGGAGCGAAAACGCGTGTTTTTATCGACACGGATACCATTAATTTAGCTCCCGTGAACACGGCACCATAAATAATACAATATTCCATAGGTGGAATGAGGCTGTAACAATTTCTCCGGCGCGTTTCGTGCGTGGTAACACAAGTAACAAAAGCGTTAAAGTGCGCAACGCGCACCGCGATAGTCCAGCGGTATCGCAAAAGGTCTGCGCTTGATTGCGCCTTTGGG
>JABFQC010001726.1:0-18205 GCA_022817085.1 Psilanteris sp. ZL-2020
AAATTTGCTTGCTCATTAATTGCTGGGTACAAAGCATCATTCATCTTGTAATAAATTTGCCCTTGAATTTTAAAACAAAATGGGCCTCTTCTTTGTGCATTAAAATTAACTAAATTTGCATTAAACGGAGCAAATGAAAAGGCATTGTTATACCCTCTAATCCTGTCAAAGAAATGTCTTGATTGTGGATGATTATTTGAAAATAAATTATCAAGTTCATCTGGGAGTGATGGTAAAGACTCCAACTTCACATTTCCATGATTACAACAATTGCGAAATGAATTATCTTTGTTTGCAACTTTTTCAGTTTGAAAATGTTTAGCTGAACAATGTATACAAAGGAAATTCATAGCGCCAATATAATGTTCAGATATATCATTTAAATTAATATTTCCAATTCCTTTTTGTCTAGCATGAAAATTCTGTTTTTTTGTTGATATGCTTTCATCAAAATTATTAATTGGAGTAATTGTTTCAAAAATATCATGATTATTAGATCTTTCTGAATAATTATTGTTTACTGTACAAATTTCAGTAGTTACAATTTCACGTAATAAATTATGTTTTTCGTTCATATCAACGCTTTCATGTATGCATAATAAATTATTTTGTAAATAATTGTTATTACTATTTGGTTTAAAATTATTTTCTATTATTGAATTATAACTGGTTTGTTCCGTTTCAGAGACACTTGTGGAAGTACTATCTACTAATGTTTTTATAACAATAGCGGAAGATATATTATCATTACATGTAGCATTTTCGCTACTAATTTTATTGTTTTTCTTATTTTTTTGTCTTTGACGATATTCTTCTTGACGTTTACGAAATCCTTCTCTTTTTTGCCGCTTATATTCCTCTTCGTCTTCTGCTGAACGATCAACTTTTCGTCTACCCATTTTAAAAATTAAAACTAAAATTCATCTATATAATATAAACGAAAAATATACTTATTTACTTAAAAAAGTTAATTTCCTTACTTTAAAAAATTATTATTAAGTAATTTCAGAAACGTCTAAGTTAATTTGTATAACGAGATTGTGAATGTTTTATTTTTTTTTATGAAAATTAACAAATTACTTATATTAAACTATTTATCAGATTATTTATAACTTATTATTAGTAATATTTTAGAATTTTTTATCAATTTATTGATTAAATCCTTATTGTTGTTATCAGCTTATGTAACAATTTAATTATAAACTTAATTATCAACTTAATAACCAACTTTATTATCAACTTAATAACCAACTTAATTATCAACTTTTTAATCAACTTAATTATCGACTTAATTACAACTTAATTATAAACTTATTAATCAACTTAATAACCAACTTAATTAACAACTTATTTATCAACTTAATTATCAGGGGTATATGCAAAAAATTTTATTTTCAAATAATGTAAATACAATAATTGTTTTATTACAAATCAATTTTTTTCGAAACAGTTTACAATTAATAATTATTCAACTTCCTGGACTGTAGCAGCACCTAAAAAATTTAAAAACGTTTATCATTAGCCATTAGCATATATATACAGTTGAAATTAATTAACATAATTAAACGCATATGTTAGTTATTGATTTATATATCTATATATTTAATTAATAATAATAATTTATTATGCAATAATAAACAATTAATAAAATTATATAAAAAAAATTAATGTAATCAATAACAAAACTTAATAAAAGACTAAATAAAAGAAATGATTATGAGTATGATGTATTGATGATGAAAAATAAGTATGAAATATTGACGTTATTATATATATTAATGAATCAAATTTAATTTCATATGACATTATATATGATAAACAAGTTAAATGGAAGAATGTTTCATTCATAATTAGTTAGTTTTAGTAAGTTTTACAATGTAAGAGATTTAAATACTTGATAAAAAAATTATGTTTTTTATTATATAATATTTCGTTGTTGTCTTTTTTGGCTATAGAATAAACTAATTCTATACACGAATATCAAATATAATATTTCATTTTACGTTATTATTACATGCAAAGAAATATTCATAAATATTTAATGTTAATTAATATTAACAGTAATGATTAAAATGTATATAATATAAAGAAAATGATTATGTTATAATTTAAAATTCAAGTTTTTTATTTAAAAATTGTATATATAACCCAGTTTATTATTAATAACTATATATATAAATTAACTTACTTAATTAATTTAACTCCTACTGTAAATATATATAGTTTATAATTAATTATTTTAGTATGAAATTATGACTACAATTTCATAAGAATAGAGGTTATTTATAGTTTGTTGTTGAAATATCAAAATATTTACGACCAGTTTACAATAAAAAATGAGTAAAATGGCTGAGTTATAAAATTGATTTTCATCACGATCGTCTTTGTCTTATTTACTGGAAGTATATTTTTGAACTTTGTCTAATTAGAAATGTATACTTATTTTTGACAATTTCGGCAATAGCTTAAGCCTTTATTACTAATCTAATAATAAAGAATAAAATATATTTAACAATATATGAAAATAGAGCTGAAACACAATTTTATTATCATTACTTTGAATACTATTGAAATGTGAATTAGAACAATGGAAAATAATGTTTAATCATTTTTGCACTTTCTCGCTTTTGAAAAGTTACAATATTTTTATTATGGGAGAATCATACTTTAATTTAATATGGGTACTGCAATTATTGGGGTGTGTACATTTGAACTCAACCACATTCAAACAATGCATACAACATGTGAAAAAAAACATTATAGTAACATTCATATTAGGAATTTTACTTTGAATGAAAATATCAATTCATGAAATATACATTTCTTTATTAACAAAAGTTATGCTTATTGCATTTGATTATACAAATCATTAATATTTTTAACAATATATATTATTTACTTTTCATTAATTTGATATTTTACTTAGAATTACTTTTCATTAAAAATAATTTACATGGAAATCACTAAATATATGATAAACATTGTCTTTAGCATGCGATTAAACAAGGATGCCTTTAATGAAACTATAATTTTATAATATTTACACTGTAAATGTAAAACATTTTTTAAATCTCAATATATCTCAAGAAATATACAATATTATATTACTGATATTTCTATTATTCGTACATTTTATATAATGTACCTTTCAAATAAACTTCAAATCAATTGTATTAAGCAAAACTTGTGGTAATAGAGAAATGTATATTTTAGATATTGATATTTTTTTCATTAAAAGTAAAATTCCCACAATGATTGTTATAAGAAAATGTGTTTTTCACATGTTGTATGGATTGTTTGAATGTGTTTTAGTGCAAATGTATACACCCCAAAGTTGGGAACGCTGGTACTCCAATTATTGCGTTAGTAAATGTTGAAAATATATATTAATATCTATTCAACAAAGATGCATAATTATTTGCAGTAATTGAGTAAATTAAAAAACGCACTTTTAACCAAATATATTGTCGATACTCGTATCTATTATGGCTATGTTCGGAAATGTACTGCAAATACTGACATTAATCATGCGTCTTTCTTCTTCTTAAATTATAATGTATATTTGTCCTTTGTCGCAATTTACTGGCAGTACTTTCAGTAAATTATCGAATGCGCCTTTATACTCTTACTTTGGCTGAGTTCTACAATTGATTTTCAGCACATTTGTCTTTGTCTTAATTATTTGTTTTCATATTTTTATCTCATTGTTTCAGTACTGAAAAGTCATTTTAGAACTCAGCCTTTATAAAATAACGATAATATAGGGATTTTCTTTACACCCTGGTACCAAATAACACAACAACATAAGGTGCGTTTTTAATTGTACTGAATTTACTGGCAGTAAAGTGTTAGTAAATGATGAAAATATATACCTGAATAAGTTGAACGAAGATAGCTTCATTACTGACAGTACTTTCAGTACAATTAAAAACACGGCCATTACTCGTATCTATTTCAAAGCAACAAATGTAATTTTGGAGTATTCAAAAAATATTCGTAGGCAGTAAGACAAATAGTTATACATATTTATTACGGCTGTGTTATTTATTACTGCTACTGATTATACTACGTTAATAAGTGATGAAAATATTTATTAAAGTAAAAATTCTGGAACAAGTCATAGTAATTTAAACAAAACAGGATCATATTGTAGTGAAATAATAGTTTTCATGTGATACTTCTGTTGTGCATTACTCCATATTTAGTTGCTGTATCATTCTGTTTGAAATTAGTCGAGTCACTATTTCATTTGGCTCATTGTAGAAGCGTACAAATAGCCGCGTTTTAAAGTAAAAATAAGGTTAAATGAATATACATTGTAATATATTCAATTAGATTAATTAGGCCAGTTTAAAAATATATTTTTAATTATAATATATTATAAAATATTAAGTGTTTAAAAAAAATCAAAGTGTTTGTTACTTGCAACCGTCAATTTTTAAAGTCAAGTAAGTATGTAATGTAATAAAAAAATGTATTTTTATTTAAATAGTTAAAAGTTTAATTGAAAATTATATTTCACTTATTGTATATATAAAATATATTAGATAATCTTATACCGATATACAATATTGTATATTGTATATATTAACATATATTTAATATACTAAACATATATAAAATTTATGATTATAGATATGGAAGAACCAAATAATCATAACAATGATATGGATGATTGTTCTCCAAGTGAGTTATTCCAACATATACTACCTTACGATGGAACGGTGTAAGTTTAATAAATACAATATTTATATATGTAATTTTGTTTTATTATATTTATTATATATAAAATTATATAAAATTTCCATTACATTACATTTAATCAAATTAATTGCATATTTTTATATTTTTTACAGAGAATTAATAGGATTAGTGGATGTTGAAAGCATGCCAATTACAGTGGACACTATAAATGGAACAGAATGTTTGTTTAAGGGAGTGTTAACCAATTATGATTGGCGAGTCCAAATTACAATTTGGGGTAAAGAAAATATTGAAAAGGTTCAGCCTTTATTCAAATTAAATAATGTAAGTATTATTTTATACGAGTTATTTTTGTTCTAAATTTTTTAAATAAAATTATGTTTGATTTATTAACCTTTTATAGATTTATATATATCTGTATATATATATAATAGACTTTTCTAACATTTCTTTAAGTACTTGTTAGAGAAAGCAGTCTAATTAGTTGTTTTTAATTTTTTACAAGATATTTGATTGTTTTTCTACGTATTAAGCTAGTTTGTTTATTAATACTTGTTTTAATACATTTAAAAATTTAATTTTTAATAATAATTGATTTTCTGTAATAGATATTACACTTTGATGGCGCTTTCTCCCAGGAGAGAAATATGGTTTATAGCATGGGCAACGTCCCAGTTGATCTAACTTACAAATCCAATACAGTGATTACATTACACAATGTTTTAAAAAGAAAAACCAAAGTTCATAACATTATTTATGAGCACATCCAGTTTGAAAATATGCTGTCTTACAACTATAAATTTAGTAAATAAACAATTTCATTAAATTTTGTTATTCATATCATTTATTTATTTGAATAATTTAACTGGATTAAAGCCCTTTATACATAAAATATAATATATAAAAAGCACATATTAATATTTTTACTATGTATTAGAAATATTAATATTTATAATTTGTATAATATATATTTTTTATATATAATATATATATATATATTAATTTTATAATAATTAATTTCATTTATCTATTTACAGTAAATATAAAAGGATATTTAAAATCCGAATTTTCCGAAGATGAACGAAAAGGTGTAAAAATTTACATCGGTAGTGTTTGCTGGAAAAAATACAGAATGGAACTGAGAAGTAAGGATTCTGCTATTATAGGAAAATATGTATCAAAATCTTTCCTCGACATATGTGGAAAGATGTATGCAGAAAATGTGCCGCACTATGTTTACATTGAGTCAATAAATGATATCAAACTATTGGAAGGAACTATCTCTGATGCAGATATGAGAAGGGCGATGCATCTTCTGCCAGAAAAAAAACGGAAAAGCCATTAATAAAAATGGAAAGGTATTTTTTATAATTTACATTACATTGCATTACATTACAATATTAATAATTATATTAAGAATTGTTTTTAATTTAATATTTATTTTTAGTGTTTGAAAGTAATTTCAAGTGACGAATAAAAAACATATATTGAAGTTATATTATATCATTTGATATAAATATTGATGAATGGACAAATTTCAGTTTGGTAATTATCTATATAATTATATAATCTGTTCCTCATTTGTATGACAAATAAATACAATTCCTTATCATAACCTATTACTCCTTGTATTCCTTATTTCAAACCATGACCTATCTTAATTCCTTTATGTAATTTCAAAATATCCTCACATATAGGTTATTTTGTATATAATTATATACATTATATATAAAATATATAATTTTAATCTAAAAGTTTTAGTCAATTTAATTTTGCAATATTTATTTTTATTTTATTAACAGATTTATAAAAATTTATATTTATTTTTAATTATCATACAAATTAATTATTTTATCTATTATAATAATATTTATTTATATTAATTTATTTATCCCAATTCAGGGTTAGTAATGACCATAGGAACAAAATATAGTAAAAATACTAATATTTTTTCATGTTTTTAAGACTTCTTTTTTATTAATTATTATGTCATTTTATCAATAACTACAAGCAACTGACGTTTCGTCAACTATGCGTTAGCCTTTTCATAGATAACAAAAGGTTTTTACAACAATAATTTGATTACATTGGAGTGAGAGTTATTATATATATACAAAACTTTTTTTAATGATAGTTTATTTACCTTATTGGATTTGTCAGAAACATATATTTTTGAAATTTGTGTTAATAGTATTTGTCATAATTAACAATGTATATTGTTAAGTCAATTTTTAAAAACGATTTTTTTACAAATTGTCAAGATTTAAAATGTGTAAAATGATCTATCACTCCTTGTATTCATTATTTTAGACCATGACCTATATCAATAAATTTATGTACAGATCCAATTCCAAATTAACCTCGCATATATGAAAAGGTGATTTTAATTGTAATGATGTATGGTAGATATAAATGTAATAAAATAATGATAATGGACAGCATAATTGAAAAATATATAATTTTAATTTAAATGTTTAGTCAAATTTTATTTTAATAAAATTTAGATTTTACTTTTAATATTTATTTATTTATTAATATGATAATATGCTATATTTTTAAAATGTTAAATCTTAATCGCAAATATTTATATACTTTAAATATTATTTTTTATTAATAATGATATCTTTTGTTTTTTTTTATAACATTTTTTGTTTTTTTTATAGACTTGGCGAATTCATTTGTTTTGCATCTTGGAATGGTATATTTCAGTGCTCATTTTGTATTCACTTCACCCACATACACTTCGCAACAATTTGTTTAAAGCAAGTTGAATCAAGTAAAGATTAAAAAATGTCTCAAACACCACTATCACTTATAAGCAGTACTGATGATTTTACGCCTACAGATATTTTAAATAATATGATAGAAGGCGATTCGACTTTGTAAGTATAATAAAATAATATAATATTAATAATTTGTGAAAAAATTTAAGTTAATTAAAATTTTAACTTTTTGATTCTATATCATACTATTATTTTATTTTTTACTGATTAATAATAATATTTTCATTAATTTTATATTTATTTATATTTATTATACGAACAATATTGTCCATTTTACAGTAAATATGTAATACAATAATAAGCTTATTTACAGGTTATATATTAGAAATGGAATAATTAAGTTTAACAATCAAGTTAATTTAATAACATTAATATATATTAATAAATAATTTAATAATATCAATATATTTCACTTTTGCATTAAATTTTTATTTTTCATAAAGTCATTAATATTTTTTTATGACTTTTGTTTTGTTTTGTACTATAAAAAAGTATATAAATATATAATTTTAAATAACAGTTTTATTATAAATTTACAATTTAATTCCATTTTTAATCATCAACAATTATCACAATTAATTATTTTCACTATTATAATATTTTTTTTAATTACATTTTAATTAAAATTATAGTATACATTTTAGATTAAATATATTTGTATATATATTAAAAAATTTGTTTCAGTGAAATTTGCGGGTATGTAGAGAGGATTAATAATATAAAACATTTTGGTAAAAATGGAAAAATTTACACATTCGTCGTTAACAACGGTGCCAATGTGACTGTACAAGTCATTGCTTGGAACGAGCAAGCAGAAAAACTTGCCAACATAATTAATAAACCAGAATTGGTATGTATTGCATTTTTATGATTGTTATTAATAATAAATTCAATATTTTTATATAATTTTACTTTGATATATGAGTTCTGTTTATGTTTATAATGTCATTGTTTATTATAAATTATATAGTAATATAAAATTGTAAATAATTACGTAAATAATATTTAAATAATGGTTATAATATTTTAAATTAATATAAAAATATATCATCAATTTAAAACAATTATATTTATTCTCCTTAATTAAATTTAGGTTGTCCTATTGGAAAAGGTACTACCAAAGAAACCCACAAATCCAGTATTTTTACAAAAATTAATTTGTAAAAAGGAATTGCACGTACAAAAGTGTACAATAATTAAGATATTAGGTGTTTTTAAGAATGCTACTCTTGCACTTGAAAAGGAAATACCAAAATTCGACAATTTTACTTCTTTAAGAAATTTCATAAATTTAAAAATAGGTAAAGATAATTAAATATTATGAATTTATTTTCATTTGTCATGTTTCTAGTTTTTTAAAAATTATTAATTTACTAAAAAAAATATATTATTTATATATTATTAGATTATAATAATTTACTTTTCTTTTCTTTCAGAAATTGAAGGTTTCATTAAAACTCCCTTCAAACCTGTAAATACAAATAATGGATCATTCATAGTCGGATCTATTACTGATAGTTACTACAAAATACCTGTTACGGTTCAAATTTCTGATGAACCTAAGGGATTTGAAAATTCTAAAGGAAAACATATTTCCATAATTGGCGTCTTGAATGAAGGCAAAAATGGTCTCATAAAACTAAATGTCAAAAGCTACAAAGACATTAAAATGAAGTCTGAGGCAGAACTTACATTTTTTCAAGTATTAAATGGCTTTCATTTAATTGATTAATTTGCTTATTTAATCTCTACATAATATATTATAATATTATAATATTTCTTAAACTATATTTTTAAAAATAGTAATGATTTTTATTAATTATTCAAATTTTTCTTTATTATAATATTATAGATTCTAATAATAAATCTAATAATAGATAAAATGGTAATAACAATGTTTGCGTAATATTATTATTTCTTTATCCCTATTCCTTTTCACTGTTAATTATTTTACATTTAAATTAAATTAATTTTTTTTAAATATTTGTTTTTATTACTTTTGTTATTATCATTTACAAATTGCGCCTCATGTAAAAAATAATAAAAAATGCCCAGCAAGCACAAGGGTTAACAATAAAACTTCGAGTGTAGTTCTCAAATCTTCCAATTGCGACATGCAAGTTGATTCATTTTTTATGTAAATTCATACGTTGGTTTTTTCGCCTGGGTAGCCATTTTATTTTTTCTTTAATAATTTATAATCTTTAATGTCGATAAAATTTAATTTAATAATGTTTATAAACCATTTATTGCATTTTATGTTAGTAAATAATTATAATAAATACATACTATTGACAAATGAATATGAACCAAACATATAAATATATGTGTTTAAATTAATATCAGAATAATTCATATTTCCTATTGTATTATTTTAATAATGTTAATAAAATTTATATATCATTTGATTTAATACATAAATTTAACAAAGTAACTTTTGTTATTAAGTAATTAGTATTAAATGCAAATATTTAATATTAATAAATATTTTGTTTATAGTAAAGAACTGTACAAAAAATTACTAATGAATTAGAATGACGATTTTATGGTTTTCAAATTACATGTCATTGCTTAATGGGCAATATATATATACTTCCTATAGCTCTATGTCGTACACGTTTGAATATTTTTCACATATTAAATATGACTATCTCTAGTATGTAAATTAATGAGGTTCAAGTGAAAAAGTAATTTATAGTCTATTTTACATTTTTTAAAAAGTCTATAATTATAATTATATTGAAACGATTTTATAAATCAATATCATTAATTCAAGACCCAAGTCTACCATGCAATTATCATATATACAGAAGAAATAAATATTATAAATATGAGTAAGTTTTTTATATGCAAAAATCAACAATTAGAAATAATTAATTATTTTCTTTCCTATGTACTTTAAGGTGTCATTGTAATTATTTATTTATTTTGCAATTATTTCTGTCATTGCAATTTATTTAGTTTATGTTAAAAATATTGTTTGTTTTTTTTTCTTCTTGATAATTCATTCATTTCTATCATAAATAAAGTATGTTTAAATTTAAAATTCACGCCATATTTCCATTGGAATAAACAGCCGATACGGCATTTAGATGCGCTAACCATTTACATTCTATCAATATAGCATTCCTGCTTTACCTATGCAAGTACGTATAGGTTATGTGTAGATTGTTATTGTTGAATTATGGTACCAGAAATTACTAAACTTTCCTATTTAACCATTGATGATAGGCTCATGTGTAGATATACTTCATAATTCATACTTAATACCTTAATAGGTCATAATAGGTCACATACTTTCATATGTGCATTTTAATACAGGACTGAAACACTCGTGTTGCTTGCTTACTTTTGGAGTATAATACTTGTCACAGACTGTTATGTATAATTTTTCACTATTTATTTTTCATCTTTGAATTGTCTGAATTGTATCATTGTTGATGAACGCTATATTACAATAGGTGAATGCTATAAATCAATCCATCTTCGTGGCACATTTGTCTTATAATTTTCACGTAAAAATACTATCAAGTAAATTCAGTAAATATTTTGTTTAATTCACCGTTTGTAATATGTGTAAACTATTTATCTATTAATTTATAAATTAAACTTTTAACTTATATTATGAAACACAGAAGATATTATTTAACAAGTGTTAATAAGGTATAGTATTTTATTTTTTAATATATGAAGACAATTAGAAATGCTATACAATTTTAAAAATGTATTATAAATGTAATAAAATGTAATATTAAAAATGTAACTTTTTAATGAACTTTTGGTACAATTAATTTATTTCAATGTGTTTACAACTCAAAAAAACACGTATTTTCATATGTTTTTTAGTTAAAACATTAAGTTTTTAGTATTAAATGCAAATATTTAATATTAATAAATATTTTATTTATAGAAAAGATAATTGGTGTTCTGTTGACAATGGAGATATGGAAATAATGAAACAATAAACTGGACTGTATAATCAATTATTAATAAATTAGAATGACGATTTTATGGTATACATATTACATGTCATAGTTTAATGGGCAATACTTATGCATATATATATATATATATATATATATATCTAGACACGTATTATGAAACTTTGCTATATCCAGGTGTGATATTGTTGACTAAGTATAAGTTGATGTTGATCTAACTGTGCTACTACCTACATATATGTTGCCATTTAATAATACAGAAACATAAATAATACAGTACAGATATAATAATAAACGTATACAAAATGTACGTATACATGAACGAATTTCATCAAAGAATTGATTTTACAAATAATATAGATTAGACCGCACGATTTACACTTGATCACTCGTTATGGATTCTAGTGCATGAACTCAGAAGTCTAAGATTCCTACATCGTATTCATAGGGACATGATTTAATTTCGTATATGAAGAAACAGCACCTTAGGACCCAGGGAGTCATCTCCAGAAATTTATAGGTACATATGTATGTATATTTTTTTTATTAAATAGAAAAAAGATTTAAATATGTAAAATAATTTTTGACTTATTAATATATTATATTAACCAGACTAAAAAACAAACATATGGAAATGACGTATGACATTACATGTGAATTTACATAAGAAAATTATGATTAATCATCATTTACTTAAAAAGCTCTCTAAATAACTGCATAAACGAATAATATATTAAATCTATTTTTGTCCGAATTAAATTATTAAATAAAAAATCATTTTTTTAATATTTATTATTATTATAATTATTATTATTATTTACAAATTGCGCCTCTGATGAATATATAAATAAAATATAAAAGATAACATAAAAAATATGTATTTTAATTACAATTAAAATTATTAACATTACCATTATATTCTTTTACTGATGCTACTACTATTTATATATCATTTGCTTTAAATTATAGAGATAGATATAACTATGTACCTTTTGTTATTAAGTTTTTAGTATTAAAAGCAAATATTTCATATTAATAAATATTTTGCTTACAGGAAAGAGAACTTGCTATTCTGTTGAGAATGGAAATGTGGAAGTAATGAAACAATAAACAGGACTGTATAATCAATTGTTAATGAATAAGAAGATCTTATGGTTTTCATATTACATGTCGTAGTTTAATGGGCAATACTCGTTCATATATATATATATATATATTTAGACATGCGTTATGGAACTTTGCTAAATCCGGGTGACATATTGTTGGCTATGATTCACTTGCAAAATATTATCCCTCTGGTAAGAAATTTAATAACATTTATATACGAAATATTATGAATTGAAACATATAATTTATAGATAATGTACTGAAATTTAATTTATAATATTATTTTTCACATTTAGAACTTTTATAAAAAGTTGACCCTGTGTACCCGAGAAAACATTCATCAAACATATTACTTGAGAAGATACACCAAATTCATCTAAAGTGGACAATGATATTCACATTGTTGAATCAATACAATTTGTCGTTGATCCGACTGAGGTACTAACTACAAATATGTTGCCATGTAATAATACAGAAAATAAATAATATAGTACAGATAGAATAATAAATACATAAACGTAAATTTCTGTAAATAATACAGAAACGAAATTAACTTTTTCGTTTGACAATTTTCTTATTATTATAATTTAATAGTATTTATTATAAATACATTAATATGTTAAATTACTTTTTATAATTACTACATAAATTCAATGTAACAAAGTTTATTATTAAGGTTGTCTTTTAATTAAATTATTATACTTATAATTATTACACTGGCCGAATTATTATTGAACGAATTTCATCAAAGCATTGATTTTACAAATAATATAGATTAGACCAAACAATTTACACTTGATCACTCGTTATGGATTCTAGTGCATGAACTCAGAAGTCTAAGATTCCTACATCGTATTCATAGGGACATGATTTAATTTCGTATATGAAGAAACAGCACCTTAAGACCCAGGGAGTCATCTCCAGAATTTTATAGCTACATATGTATGTTTAGTTTTTTTATTAAATAAAAAAAGTTTTAATTATGTATATAAATGTTTGACTTATTAACATATTAATTATATTAAACAGACTAAAAAACCAACGTATGAAAATGGCGTATGACATTATATGTGTGAATTTACGTAAGAAAATTATGAATAATTAATCATTTACTTAAAATTCGCTGTAAATATCTGTATAAACAAATAATATATTAAATTTATTTCTTTCAAATTAAATTATTAAATAAAAAATAATTTTTTGTTTTAATATTTATAATTATTACTATTTATAATTATATTATAAACAATTTACTGCATTTTGTGTTAGTAAATAAGTATAATAAATGAATACTATTGATAAATAAATATGAACCAAACTCAGTAATATATGTGTTTTAAGTAAGATTAAAATTATTAACATTACGATTATATTGTGTTAATGATGCTAACATTATTTATATATAATTTGCTTTAAAATATAGATATAACGATGTACCTTTTATTATTTTTAATAAAATTTAATTTTATTATTTCAATATTTAATTTTATTTAATTATAAGTTTTTAATATTAAAATGCAAATATTTCATATTAATAAATATTTTGCTTATGCTTACAGGAAAGAGAACTTGCTGTTCTGTTGAGAATGGAGATATAGAAGTAATGAAACAATAAACAGAACTGTATAATCAATTATTAATATAAATAAGAAAATCTTATGGTTTTCATGTTATATGTCGTGGTTTAATGGGCAATACTCGTGCATATATATATATTTAGACACGTGTTATGGAGCTTTGTTACATACCGGTATGATGTTGTTGGCTATGATAGACTTACAGACTATTATACCTCTGGTAAGAAATAGAGTAATATTTAAATATGCAATATTATGAATTGATAAATATAATTTATAAGTATTGTGCCGTAATATAATTTATATTATTTTTCACATATAGAACTTTTATCAAGAATTGAGTTTCATTTCCCGAGAAATCATTCATCGAACATATATACCTGAGACAACAATACAAGTGAATAATATAATAATTTTCACATTATTGATTGATGAAATAAAAGTTGACGTTGATCCAACTGTGGTTCTACCTACAAGTATGGTGCCAATTCAAACATAAGAATGTTCCAGAAGTTTTTTTTAGCAATTATACAAGAATATTGTAAAACGAAAAATTAAATTTCGTTTTTGTATTAATTTAAATTTATTGTATATATATATATATATATATATTATTATATACATTATTTTAATGCATTAATTATTGTTTACTTTTAATAATAATATAATAATAAATGCTATAATTTTTTTATATAAAATAAATAAAGTGTATTTTTATATATTTATTTATTTATTTATATTTATTATACGGGCAATTAAATAAAAATATTCCTATTCCTAACCGTTTCCTTATCCTAGTCCATTCTTAATCCTATTCCTATCCTGTTATAATCTTTCCGAGAAGATGCTCTGTCCTTGTAAGGAATATTTTATCTACATCTGCAAATAGAAAGACAAAAAGATCACACAAAGAGAAATGTCTGATTATTCGAATCAAATGTATTATTATACTAAGAAACGATGTTCAAATTCGCTGCAAATCACACAATACATTCAGACACTCAAAAGTATAGCCATGCGATGGACTCTTGGACGATTCCATCAACTTTTTATTTAGGGATTATATTTTATTTATATAATATTAACATACTCCTAACCCCCAGTCCCGAACGTGTCAATCGCAACAACAAAACATTCAAAACATAACCCCACGATCCAAGCGACGCAACTTCGCGACGATCGATTTCGATTAGACACGACGCGACTATTTGAAACCGACCAATCCCGCGACGAATAAAAGCGTAACAATGCAATCGCGATTAACGGCCAACTTAACGGTTCCATCAACTTTTTATTTAGGGACTAGAAGCAAACGCGCGCTTCGCGCGCGTCCTTGGAAAATGTGAAATTTGTAATTTTCTTCCTAGGCGAAAGAATATACCCTTTACACCACGAAAGAAATATTTTTTTTAACAAAACTAATTGCAGGTATTGTTATTACCGCACAGTAGCAAACAACTACTTATTAATTTTCAAATAATATACTTAGGATAATAGAATTATTATAATAAAACAACAACAGTACGATGCCTAAAACTAAAATTTAGTACTCAGTTATTAATGAAACTTTCAAAATTGTTTAATATGCAAGAATAATACAATACAAATTTTTGTTTCAATTAATCAATTGAAAATTTATTATTTTGCTCTGTAATATGGTAATTAAAATACCATTACAATTTTATATAAATAAATTAATCTGATACAATACATATGACTTTCTACAACAGACTTCTTGAAATCGTATGAGTTTGTGTTTATAAAAATCACCATATAATGATGAGTACAGGTGATGGGTTGGAAATTAAAAACTTCTAAATGAACGTATTAAGTTCTGTAAGAAGTTATATTAAATTTAGTATACTTTGAGTATAATTTTTACTGTAATAGATAAATAAAGAAATGTGATACATACTTAATTTTTCCAAAATTTCCCCAAAAACTTATTCTATTAAACGGGCCAACGGAAAAATGGCCAAATACTATTTGCAATCGTGGTCGCTATTTTATCGTGTCATAGAATTTTTCCAATCTGTACAGATAAATATATAATCTGAAATAAAATAAATAAATTGAATTTATATAAACTGTAAAATTAGAAAAGTATATATCTATATATAAAGATAAATAAGTACCTGATTATATTATGGAACTCTGCTCCTGGGTATCGATGCTTCTGTACGACAGCAGATGACATTACACCTTGCTCCCCAGACGTTGTATATTTTGGCCTTGAGAAAGGCCGTTTTTTAAAATGTTACCGTTTATCACTATTTTACTTAATTTTTTATCATATCTATCATAAACGTTGTACCACTATAAAATAATTATAATTCCCTTTTCAATTATATTGCAAATAAAAAAAAATATAAGCAACATAATTATCTTTTTTTCAATTAAATATCTCAGCATAAACATAATTTTTTACTACATTGCTTGTTCTTATTTTTATTTTTTTCACTATTATTATTTTTATTTTTTATCAAATTTTAGGGTTTTCACTAATTATTTGGATATCTTTTTTGTTATATTTTCTTATCAAACCAATTACCATATATTTTATAAGTTTATTTTTTTTAATATTTTTATCAGTGTTATTTATCAGGTTTTTTTATCAGTTTATCAGGTTTTTTATCAGGTTATTTATCAGGTTGTTTTATCGGTTTTATCAGGTTTCTTATCAGTTTTATCAGGTTAGTTATTAGAATGTTATTAAATGTAAATACAAAGTAAATTTTTTAAATTAAATCTTTATTGTTGAAATCGACTTATTTTTATAATATGTAAAAAGACTCCGAGAATTTTCTGGTTACATACAGCACCTGTAAATAAATGCAAATTATAATTATAAAATTATAAAAATGTTATTAAATATAATACATGTTATATATTATTATATATTTTATATGATATCATATAATATATGAAGGAGAGGTATGGACACAAATAACGACAATGTTCCACCATTTTTTTTTTCGTTATTTTTGGTTTTCGATATTCCTTGATCATTTTTACATAATTTCGCAAAGTTTGTTAGGTAAGAAATTCGTCGTTTGGAAGTTGTAGTCGAAAAGGTACAACTCCTCGCACGAGAGACGTCTTTGGAGCAAATAACGACAATGTTCCACCATTTTTTTTTTCGTTATATTTGGTTTTCGATATTCCTTGATCATTTTTACATAATTTCGCAAAGTTTGTTAGGTAAGAAATTCGTTGTTTGGAAGTTGTAGCCGAAAAGGTACAACTCCTCGCACGAGAAACGTCTTTGGAGCAAATAACGACAATGTTCCACCATTTTTTTTTCCGTTATTTTTGGTTTTCGATATTCCTTGATCATTTTTACATAATTTCGCAAAGTTTGTTAGGTAAGAAATTCGTCGTTTGGAAGTTGTACCCGGAAAGGTACAACTCCTCGCACGAGAGATGTCTTTCTAGCAAATAACCACAATGTTCCACCATTTTTTTTTCGTTATTTTTGGTTTTCGATATTCTTTGATC
This sequence comes from Psilanteris sp. ZL-2020, assembly GCA_022817085.1. Classification (NCBI taxonomy): domain Eukaryota; kingdom Metazoa; phylum Arthropoda; class Insecta; order Hymenoptera; family Scelionidae; genus Psilanteris; species Psilanteris sp. ZL-2020. Next base: position 17,611 of record JABFQC010001726.1, read on the forward strand.
ATTTCTACATAATTTCGCAATGTTTATTAGGTAAGAAATTCGTCGTTTGGAAGTTGTACCCGAAAAGGTACAACTCCTTGCACGAGAGACGTCTTTGGAGCAAATAACGACAATGTTCCACCATTTTTTTTTCGTTATTTTTGGTTTTCGATATTCCGTGATCACTTTTACATAATTTCGCAAAGTTTGTTAGGTAAGAAATTCGTTGTTTGGAAGTTGTAGCCGAAAAGGTACAACTCCTCGCACGAGAGACGTCTTTGGAGCAAATAACGACAATGTTCCACCATTTTTTGTTTTCGTTATTTTTGGTTTTCGATATTCCTTGATCATTTTTACATAATTTTGCAAAGTTTGTTAGGTAAGAAATTCGTTGTTTGGAAGTTGTAGCCGAAAAGGTACTACTCCTCGCACGAGAGACGTCTTTGGAGCAAATAACGACAATGTTCCACCATTTTTTTTCGTTATTTTTGGTTTTCGATATTCCTTGATCATTTTTACATAATTTCGCAAAGTTTGTTAGGTAAGAAATTCGTCGTTTGTAAATTATAGCCAAAAAGGTACTCCATGTCTAACGAGAGACGACATATATGTCACA
>JABFQC010001727.1:0-18205 GCA_022817085.1 Psilanteris sp. ZL-2020
ATATTATGAAAACCAACTGGCATACCGATTTGGTCCAGATTAGGCATACCGTTTGTACCCACATCAAGGAAAACATATCAGGGCCCTATTAGGTAAACCTTGCATGAGAAAATTGTGAAATTCTTCTCACAGGGTCCTTCAGTGGACCAGTTCAGGAATCCTTAATAAGGCATACCACATTTCGCCCCGTTCGGGGCCATGCAACTGATACGGCACGCCCGATTTCAATTCTACTAGGGTAGTAATTAAAATCCACAAAGTTAATTTGTCGAACTTATTATTATATTTTAAAGTATGATTGTGATTGGACCATAATATGAACACGATTATCACATTACAAATGGCAAATAATTACCGTCAAATAACAAATCAACTCCCAAACACGTAAAACGCGGCTCCGAAAGTGTGGGAAATGTTCCCTAAATCTCGGTCGGGCGATAAAACGCGCCCGAGCCACCGAGTAGACACTTTTGACGGTTCGCCTTGTTAGTAACGACAAGCGATTAATTTCTTTGCGTCAACGGCATAACCCCCGAAACGCCCATCCTTTCTTGCGGCCGTTTCGCGCTTAAAATGCACGGCTCAGCGGCCGCGCGAAAAACACTAAAAAACAACAACAACAACGACAACAAAAACCACAAATCGCATTACTCAAAAACGGCAGGCCGCGTCGCGCTACTTTCCGCGCGTGAAACGAACATTTTTTCGCGGCATTTTCTAAATGTCGAACTTTAATTAAAGTTTCATTAAGTTAATACCGTTCGCGGAATAATATCATTTTTCGACGACGACGCGCGGCGCGTTGTTCTCGGAACGCGCTCGAATCGAGCGCTTTTTGCGCGTCGCAGCAATTAATGTACGATTTAGCTGCACCGACGAGCGTTTTTTCCTCGGCTATTTCGTTCGACTTGCCCTTTAGCAAAATGCAATGACAAAATAATAAAGTCGGCGGGTCTCCCTCGGGAGATAGCATAACATGAGCGCAAGCGGCACCGGGGCCCCGGAGCGACGTCGTCGACGTCGGCGACGGGCCAATTAAACGCAGCGGCCGAGAGAGAGGCGATTATGAAAGACCGAGCCGCATCGTCCCGCGTCTTTTTCGTCTCGGAATACCGAACGGATCGATCCCTCCTTCGTCCGTAACGAGAGACCACCGTCGGCCGCTCTTTTCGAACGTCATTTTGTCGCGTTTACCGCTGTCTTTTTCTGCAATTACTTTTTACCGGCGAGAGGTCGGGCGCGCTCCGCGACCGGCATCCCGGATGAGCCGCGCGCTGCGCCCGGTCGGCGCGGATTTGCGGCCGCGCGGAAGCCGCCGCGGCGCCCGGCTTTGCGGCACCGATCGGGCCCCGACACTTTTTTCGCGGATCAAACGCGCGCCGTGGTTCGACGCTCGGCGGCGTTTTTGCCGCGCCCGAAAACGCGCGGTTCCATCGACGCGATCGCCGCAATCAAAAGGAAAAGGAAATCGCCGCGAATGACGGATTGCGAAATGGTATTGAAAGCGGGACCGTTTTATTTGCGAATAAAAAGCCGCGGTCCTTGCATAAGCCCCGGCAATGGCGTTTAAATTGAATCGTTCGACGGAGCAAATATTATATTTACCAATAAATAAAATAAACTTGACATAATTAGTCCCCGCGTTATTAAAGTTTGCGGACGGTAATTTGCATGATTACAATAATTACTCCGCATTCTGAACGAGCGGGCCGAATCTTTATATTAAACGAGTAACGTATGACTCCATTAATGATAATTAATATTTCGAATGCTATAAAAAACAGGTTGACCCAAATACGCGTTCGTTCGAACGCGACGCGCCGTAAAGAAACGAATCTTTATGCCCGCGCCTTAAATCTTCATTAATTTGCGCGCATGCATATAGAACGCGTGAATCAGGAGGCGTGTCTATTCACGAGCATGATATCATCATCGATTACCTACGCTTTCGCGCGAATAATCGTAAATTCTGCCGCGCGGAAGGGCGCGCGTCAATTTCGGCATTTTTACCGTCGCGCCCGGCAACAACGTCGGGGCTTAATGGCCAAATTTCATTTGACACAGTCGAATTATTCCGTGAAAATATGGCCGATAAAAGTTCGCTTTATGCAGTCGCGCGAGTTATTCTGTTGTCAACGGTCGGACCTCTCTCCGGGGCCCGAAGTCAACCCAACCGATCGCCGATCGCGGCAATAAAACCGTTTACGCCGATCGCGAAGTCGGCGCTGCGATTTATGACGCGTCGACGCGCGGCTCCCGTCTTCGCCAATTACGAGCGCCGCGCACAAAATTAACCAAACAACTGCGGGCTTATCGTCGGTTTTGCCACGTAACCGAGCGACGCGACGATCCGGCATTCCTCGCGGCCGAGAACGTCTCAATTAAGCAAACGCCGGCCGATCAAATATTCGCCGGCGCTTAAAGTGCGCGTTAACTTATCAATGAATGGCCGCTCGCAACTCAAACCGAAAACGAAACACGAAATTTGCGTCGCGCCGAATTTATGCGCCGATTCAATTTGTCTATCTTGGCGCGTGATCGCGCGTTTTAGTGCCACCTTGGTCTGCCGATTTCGTCGGCCGGTCAAACGCCGGTCTGTAGCTAATTAAGATATATATATATAGGTATATGCGTTATGTGGCGTCCTCGCGGGCCGAGCGTTTCAGATGTCGCGGATATACGTGATTGTTCGTCGCTTGACAAATCGAAAACGCTCGTTTTAGATATCTTCGACAATATCGAAAGGGCCGCGCTTTTGAAGTGGCTTCCGCTTTCACGCGAACGTCGTCGTTAAGAAGATGCGACTGCGTAATGGAGCTGTGCCGCGCGTGCCCGCGTTCGCCGTGGAAATATATCTACGTATGTGCAGAATTACAGCCGGTGGCAACATTTTGTTGTATGAAATTACACTTATAGAGTGATTGTACACTTACTAGTTTTTTACTCGTGTTTATTGTATTTTAGTTATAAAACAAATGGTAAAAATGGATTGAATAAAATGAATTGATATCACATTAATATCTTAGTATAAAATTAATAGATTAGAAAGTAATTAGTTTTTATAGTTTACTGAATTAAATGATGATTGCAGTTAAAAAAATTTTATATAAAATATAGCAAAGTTATATGTTTCAATAAATTTATAAGGGCATTGAATGAGATTATATACTAGAATGTATAGGTTAACCACGTGACTAACAAAATTACACACAGAAAAAAATTATCTTAGAAATTTGACCAAAATAGATAATAAAAGTAAGAATAATTGACAATAATATGATAAATTGCGGTTAGAAAATTCTAAAAAATATGTCAAATATTACCAAACAAATGATAAAAACAATGATATAGTCTAACGTTTATTTACATTTTTGCTCACTTTTCCAGCTTTTATTATCTAGTTTGGTCAAATTTATAAGAATATTTTGTTCAGTGCAGAAATTGAATAATTTTCAAATGGTTTGGAGAAATTGTAAGAATAACATGCATAATTACTGAATTTATAGTGTAAGTGTGTACATTTTTGTACAGGTTTAGTAGTGAAAAATTCAGTAGCTAAACGATGTAAAGTTTGTAAATTTACTGCAAATATAGGTGTAGTATAGGAATCGTTTTAAAGCTATTTGAAACACTTATATATAAGTGTTAATTTTTAAATGGCATCATTGATCATTTCAATAAATATCGTTAAGCTTGACACACACAGCTTCTAGAAGACTATAGTTTTTGTAGTGTTTAAACCGATTCTTCTTTCAATTTAGTAGTTTTTATGCGCATAAAAACAGTTACATTAAAAACTATTATAATTATGACATTTCAAGGGCAAATGTTAAAAATATGACTATAGTAGAATGTACTGTTTATGATAAGATAGTGTAAAAATTATTAAAAGTTTTATGCACAATACTATATCCTCGAAAAAATTTATTATATATACTTCATAATAAAATTGGCTACAAATGTATATATATATAGTCACTTCTGTACACTGAGAGAAATAAATGACAAAATATTACTATCTATACGGAATCATAACAGAAAAATCATAATATTTATTATTTTTAAAAGTAATATATTATGATAAAGTAGTATTTTTCGATGTAAAAAACTTACTTTTTCCTTTTAAAAGCAATAAATAGTAATTTTTCGTCATTTATTTCTCTCGGTGTAGTATCAATCAAAAACATCCTTAGATTTCAATAAGTATGGTAATTTACAGTATAACTTTTTTCTACGTGTTGTATTTTCAACTATGTCTTGAAACTTTTACAATTTATATACACTGAGAAAAAAGTTAATATAATTTTTATTATACTGTATTATAATTTGGGGACAAATGCTTTCATTTTAAAATTATTATAATACAGTATGATAATAATCTGAGCAGAAATACCCTGGCGCATCATTATATGATTGCGCCGTAGTTTACTGCGCATATTATTATTACACTGTATTAGAATAATTTCAAAATGAATGAATTTGTCCCCAAATTATAATACAGTATAACAAAAATTATAGCAACTTTTTTCTCAGTGTATTAATTTTGTGTATATTATTTTTCTCACTGTAAAACTTTGGGACTTTTCATGTCAGATTTCATCAATTAAATATCGTATTGAATTACACGATCCGTTTGTTTTCGTGTGGTTTTGTTCGTCCGTTCACCTTGCAGGAAGTTTTTGTCTAAAACATATTCCAGAATATTAAAGAGACATTTACGAAACGAACGTTAACACACACGCGAAACGTACGGCATTAGCACAGATAGCTGTGCCTTATTGAGACTTAACTACACGACCGATCTAACTTAACTACATGTCAGCATTTTAGTCGCTTCTAAAACACTTGTTTTATGAATCTCACGCAGCGTGGATCATTTGAAAAGGATACGTTTTATCCGTGTTATTTAATCTTACAAGGTGCACCTAATGTAATTTCGAAACCGCGCGGTTGAATATGCTCGAAGACAGCGTCACGTTAGTCCACGATTTAACACAATTTCGAAATTTCTTCAAACGCAAAGTGTAATTCAAATTGCGCATCCATTTCTGCGATAAGTATTAATTATGTAATCACGCCCGCTGAAATTTGATCAGCTCCCGGCAGAAGCTGTGTATGAATTCAAAATATTGGATCAAGACGAGCTGAGATTATAAAACCTTGCAGGGAATATTCAATGGGTTGTGTTTATTGGTCAAAATACGAATAAAGTTTTGAACAAAGATTTTATGTTTTTAATACAAATAAAGTTGTTTTTAAGTTGCTTATATATTAAGAAAATTCTAGTATTTTTTAGTGCCAATTAAATTTTGTAGTTTATAGTTTAGGACTGATGTAATTAAATTTAATTAATATATGACAATCAACAATTGAAATAAAAGAAAACATATAATGACAAATAATTAATTAATTCATTAAATGAACGGGTATATAAATTGACGAAAAATTTAAACTTTTTAAGTAATAATATCATATATATGAAAAATAAATAAATCTCAAAATAATCATCTTTTATCACTGATAATGTTTGAAACTATTTATTGTTTAAAATGTATTTTACACGCATAAAGTATGTTTCAATTTAGACTTCTAGTAATTTGATTAATATATTAACCATATAGGGTCCAATATATTTTTGATATATGGTCAATATATGAAAAAAGTGAATATCCTATATTGATAATATAATAAAATAATATTTTCAAATTAATATAATAGTGTATTATATAGAAAATATATTAAAAATATATTACTAATATATGAGTCATATATGAATGATATGTTGAAAATATATGGTTTATATATTAATCAAATTACTAGGGTTTTTATATAAATAAAATTAAGTACCTTATATATTTATATAAAAATTGAACACTACAAATTATAATAAAAATTCCAACATTTAAGAATAAAAATGTCGGAAACGGAAAAAAATTAATGTCAAAAACTATAATTTCTAAAATATATAAAAAGAGGAATAATATTATACAACAAAATTGAAAACTCAATTTATATTAGCATCAATAAATAATTGATTTAATCTATAAATAAATTAATAAAACGTTTAACCCATAAATTTAGATGGTTCTACTTAGTCGAACTCGCGCAATACCATAACGTAAACCACAAAACCGACGCGATGACAGCCGCAAGCATAAGTTTTTCTAATTAAAAAAATACATCCGATTCGATTCGAACTCGTAATTGCTGCGCGCAACAAAATCGCGCGCCGCGTGAAAGCCAAATCCGAGCTTCTCCCGAGTGAAGGGCACATTATTGAACGTTGAAAAGGATACGCGAGGCTTACTATGCAGTTTCTCGTGCGTCTCATTAGCGAAGTGGGCTAATTGAAAATTTATCTTTACAACGGGACGGGACACAAATATTACAGGGCAAACAAAACGAGTCGCTCGGACACCTCTTCGGCCACGCGTTACGCAAGCGCCCGTCCGAATTTTACTTATTCGCAATCCAAACGTTGTTTTCGCATCCAACCGATCCAAACGCACGCGCATCTAAACCCGACAGCGAACGCGCGGATCACGAACTAATCCCACGCGCCGATACCGATTTGATTAAATCCGATCTGCAATAACTCGAAATTGCGTTCGCAACACTCATATTCGTAATTGATTCGCGGAATTAAAAGAAAATGAAAAACAAGCTACGCGCCGAATCGGTAAGAATCGCGGAATCGAAACGGATCGGGTCGTTCGAACGAGGAACACGGAAATTCTGAAATTCGAACAACCGATCGGAATCGTTCTATGACAGAGTTCCGTGATTCATAGATATTTTTAGATCGCTCGCGTAAAACGACACGTGTTTGAACAAACGCCATAAAACGCGTATCCCCGACCGGCCGGTGTAATCCGAGAAAAACCGATCCCGGATCGAACCGAGCGTTGGTCAATTAAAAAGGATAAAAAGATATGACGAAAAGGAAAAAAAGGTCGAAAGATGTCGAGCAGATTTTTTGCTCTGACAAATTACCGCGATGTGATAATAATTGTAATAATTTGTGGAGGCGAATCGCCGATCGACGAGGTGTTATAAAACACCGGTATTACGCGCGTGGGCCGCGATCGGATGCGTATTATACATACTTTTTATGCGCGCACGCGTGTCTGTCCGATTGTGTGCGTGTATCCACACGGGTTATTATACGCAGGTACGTCGATTTCGAAGCATTACATTCAGGCTCCGCGCGCTGATTCGACGTATCTTGATCCGGTTCGCCCACGTGGTTTTGAGGCTCGTTGCCGCGCGTATATGAATATGCAATGATAACCCGCGATTTATTTATACCGATGACGAAACGCTCGCTTTTTGCGAGAAAGTTACGGCTTTTTATTTTTCACAGTCATCACCGAAGTAACGCGCGCATTACTTCTCATTAAGCGCGCGCACGCAGGCTTGTCATTTCGCGTCTAATCCCGGCCCGATATTATATCACGATGACGCAATCCACGAACTCCTCGTTTGCGCCGGGTGGCTGCGTTGTTTCGCCGAAACAAGTGGCCTCAAATTTATTCTCATGACACTTTATTCCCCTTAATTCAATCGTTCGTTAACTCCGCGCTGTACGAACGCCGCGCACGCACAAAACAAAAGTATGTATATAAGTCATAAATTATTGATGCTTCTTATTCGCGCGTCCACGCGCTTGAATTTCATTCGAAATCATTATCGCGCGGATTCAGATGGAAACTTTGATCGTCGCGTTTTTGTTTAGGCAATTGGAAATTTACGAAGGTTTGATCTGAAAGTGAAGAATAAAACCGCGTTCAAATGAATTTTTTGAACATTTCAGTTTATAATTAAAAAACGTTCTTTTATTTCTCAATGATAATCATTCTCGCAACGTTTCGCGTAGAATAAAGTTATGTTTGAAAGAAAATTTGAATTTTCGATTATTAATTGCGATACTTAGATATAGGAATTGACGAAAGCAATTCGATAAATAAACAGAGGAATTGGGAACGAAAAAATTGTGGAAAAAATGGATTGGAACAAAAATTATATATTATATAGAATTATGTAGAAGGTATAATACAAAGACGCGGTCGTAAATGTTAGTTGTTTTTTTATTTGTTCAGAAACATACGAACGGTTATTTTAATCTGAAAAATGTAGCGGCGAAAATGAATTTTAGATGCGCGCAAAACGATTATGACAATTTAGCAACGAAACCAGAATTAGAATTGATTGATAATCGCGCGCGTGCATTCGTGCATAAAAACGCGCGACGGCATTGAAATTCAGGAGCGCTTGATGCCGATGACGGAAAAGAGTGACAAGAGGAAGGAAGTGTCGGCAATTGGTATGCATCGCGGGTACGTCAGAAAAAAAAGAGTTAAAAAGAAAGAATCGAACTGAGAAAGACGACGACAGAACCATCGAACTTTGACGACCCAGCACTCGGAATCAAGCAACCTTCACGTACTTTATGAACGGGACTTCCTTTCGTCTTTCCGCTTCAGACGGCGTAACATATCCCATTGCAAATGTCTATTCGCGCTAGTCAAAACAATCGTCTTAATTCCGAGATATTAATTCGTATGATGTTTCTGAAACGATCGACGGTGTCAATGACATTGCCTGAATTAAAAGTAACGTTTTATCATTATTTTTTTTGTTATTAATAATTATACGTGTGATTGCAATTGATTTATTAAATTATTTATTATTTATTATATAAATTGTATTTATAGTTTCGTCATTATCATTTATATTAGATATACACTGAGAAAAATGAATTGCTGCATTAACAATATATTTCTGGCTATAATTTAGCTAGAAAATATGTCTACATTGAACTAGCTATACTAAGAGAATTGCTATACTAAGAGAAATTTGATAGTAAAAATTAGCACGCTTTATGTGAATTCAGCATTACGACTGACAAATGATAATTTTTAGCATGTTTCATGTTAATTTTTAATATTTTTTGTGCGATTTTTTAACACTTTTTAGTGAATTATATTTTGATATTTTAGTCATTAATTAATTCAAAAATAATATTCCATACTGTAACTAAATCTGTATAATAATACATTGAATACTGTATTGATAACATTGGCAATAATTTCTTATTGAAATATATATATAGTAAAAATAATTATATTGCCAAATTGGATATACAATTTTTTTCCGTGTACATAAAGCAATATTTGAAGGACAAGAAATATGCAAATTTCGTTAATAAGACATTTTGAAATAGAGGAAATATAACCATGTTAATATATATATATGTATATCTATAATATAAAATCATTATAAGAATGCATTGGTAAATAATACAAAGGGTACATATTTTATAATAAAAGGATTTATTTTACTTATAGAAAGAATTATTCTGCATATAAGTTGTATTGTTTTTCGCACTTATTTATAATATAGGATCAAATAGTTGATAAATATAAATAATTTAAACTTTGGACGCATATATAAAAATTCATTAACGAGTTAAATTTATTCAAACAAATGCATGCTATGTTATCCTTATATTTAATATTTAATTAACATGTGATCTTCCAACGTAAACGAATTTATTATAATTTATGACGTATATTCAATCACTCGAAGATTTAATTAAAGAGAGCTATGATCAAATAATTTTGAACGCTAAATACGCATACAAATTACTACATTATATTTATCATTTGTTTCTCAAATTGCCTCAATTATCGGCAAAAATACTTATTCTTTTTATTCGTCAAAGATTAAATTACATAACGGAAATTCGGTAAAAGTATTGCTTGTAAAAGAACAATATTAACGGTCCGGAATGAATGATACACATATAAATGTATTATAACTGTGCATAAATTTATTCGATTAATTTTATATTTCCGGTAAGTTTTGTATTTTATCTTTGTAACTTTCACAAAAGTCTTTTTCAAATGAAAATATCATAATTTCATTAGTTTAAAATTTAACATTCCAAATGATGAATCGTATTTAAATCGTCTTAAATAAAATTCCAAATTGTTTACCAAACATGTAAACTCATACCGACCGAGTAGTACATCAATATTATATTATCAGCACCCAGAGAGAATTTTGTCGATTCAACCAAATTTTGGTTGAATGAACAACTTTTCTCTGCGTGAAACCCGATAGAATCTTCGTATACGTCCATAAAAACGTAATCAATTTAACGAATCCGTAATTGATTCGTTAAGTCTGCGGGCGAATACAGATTAACCCGTAAAGTTCTAAAACGCCGAAAAGAAATCGAATTTGCATGTTAAGTAAGCTCGGCTGGGTTGAAGCGCAAACACCTTGACCGGTGCCGTAATTAGTATTAATTGATAAGTTTTATTTCGTTATCGACGTTCTCGGGTCTCGCAGGATTAATGACGCGCTTTCACGCAAGAAATTAATGCGTCGGTTAATAAGCCCCGTCGGTCGTTAATCGAACGCGTGGGTTGCCCGTTGAAACGCGCTTTTTGCATAATCAAATTCTGGCCAATAAAATTGCGCGCCCGGTTGCCCGAAATTTGAAGTCGCGCGCACGCGCAGCAGCCCGCCGATTTGCTCGGTCGCGAAATGCGAAGCCCGCCAGACCGCGGATAATGCTCAATCAACGAAACGTCGTTTCGTCACAGCGACGATAAATAAACCCCACACGCGGATTCAGCGACCCACGCGTCATTGTGATCGCGGCAAATCGGTCGGCCACCTGGCCCGACGCCGCCGACTTCCTCGTTTTCTCGCGCCCGCTACTTTTTTCCACTTGTCGCTTCGGGCTCAACGCGCGGTCCATTCGCATTCCTCGAGTCGGCCCGGACAATTATTGCTATTGATATTATAATGCAGCTGTTAAAGTGTTTACAATCGATCGCGAATGTTACCAGAATCGCTGCGAGTCATTTCGCAGACGAATTTAAACATTTTTAGACCGCTCGTAGGTGTCGCTTAAAGAACCGAATCTTTATATATACACTGAGAAAACAAATATTTAACAATTTACTATATATTATATTAAAAGTGAACGATACGTGAAAACACAAAAAGATTACTACATTACATATTAAAATTTCCTACACTCAGAAAAATTAATCGTAAGAAATTGCTGTTTATAACACTGATTTGGAGACATTAAAGTAAAAATCTAAAAATTACTGTTTTTCCTTGTAAAACTATAGTTTTTCATACCAAACTTTCCTCCTATTTTTTAATATAATGCTATTATAAACTTTTTGGAATTTTTTTTTAATGTCGCCAAATTAGTGTTATACAACAGCCATTTTCTGAGTTTACATAAACTTGAATATATTATTATGTGCATTGCAAATTTTACTACATTATATAGTATTTTTTCTTGTATTTTCACGTATCGTCCAGTTTTGATATATTATGTAATAAATTGCTAAACATTTTTTTTCTCTGTATATATATATATATATATATTTTATACATGCGTGTAAACGAGTGTGCGTTCATTATATGCAGTTCGACAGTATTGTAACCAATTGCGCTTGATTTCGCGCATTATTTATGCACCTTTACAACTGCAAATTGTTGCGTGGTCGCGCAGGCGCAGTCGGTTTTGATTTTAAATTATCTCAGCGTCGTAATCGATATCAAAATTGCAGCCAGGAATGTCCAAGTGGGTGGCCGAAAACCCGTCAATTGCAGGTGTCGCCGATCCTAATTAACAATTACTGCACTTGACTTTGGCGCGCGTGATCTCACGCATTATGATATGATGCGCGTTGCGTTATCGTGATTGAAAATTCGACCGAGGGTGGGTTAAATTTGCGTCGCCGACGAATTTAAGATGCGTGGTAGCTTTGCGCCGAGGTGTTGGTGAAATTGCTGAATTTGGTCTGCTCGATTAATAATCCGACGCGATCGCGATCTACGCGGACCGTAGCGACAATTAACTCGTGGCGTTCGACGTTATGTTTTCAGCGAGTCCATCCGACTAAACGGCTGCCACGAATGATTCAATTCACAGCGATGTTTGTTGAGCAAAAATTATGGTAATTATTTGGGTAAACAAGTGTGTTTTGATATCGAATCGCAATACATTATTGACAGGAAATTAAAAATTGTGTTCTGAATTTATATGTCTTAAATGGAGACATTTTCATTCAAAACGTATAAATAGTATATGTCTAATAATATAAGAGACTTATACTATATCTTTTCTGTAAAAGTATATCGAAATAACGAATTATGTTTAATAATAATACTTTTTTGCGTTATTAATAAAAGTGTTTAATGAATTTTTAGGTTATATATAGATTATGATCATTATTATTGTAATTTAATAAAACTGTTGATTTTTTCAAAACATGTTAAAAACAGTCGAATTTTAACCTTTAAACTTTTCAAATTTTAGTTAGAAATTACCGAAATTTTCAATAAACATTGATGAATATTTGTAAATATAAACTGAAAAAAATAATCTTACAAATTTTACCAAACTAGATAATAAACGTAGGAAAAATAGTCAAAAATATAAATATTATGCTTAATTACGGTGAGAAAATTCTAAAAATATGTCAAATATTAGCAAATAATTGGTAAATATCTTATAATGTTTATTTACATGTTTGCTCACTTTTCCTCCTTTTATTATCTAGTTTGGTCAAATTTGTAATATTATTTTTTTCACTGTATACTGAAAATTCATCAATGTTCACAGTAAAAGTTCGGTATTTTCTGACTAATTTTTTGTTTTGTCCGTGAGTTACTGTGTTTTTCATAATATTTACTTTCAGTCATTTTAATGCAACATTTTTTTGCGTGTATAATATCAACTACTAAAACGGCTGAGTTTAACCGGTTTAAGCAATCAGAAGCATCGAATAGTTACATTATTATAATTTCATATCGCGAGTATAATAAAAAATACGCACACAAAGATATTTTTCTATATATATATAGAAAAAAAAATAAAAAAAGACAAACAAACTTGTGCGCGAATGATTGGATTCGAAAAGATTATCGCGATGACTTATTTTGCAAGTTCCATTGTAATAAGCCGGCGTATGCTCAATTTGGCTAAAAAAATCCGTTGTCGTCTCGGTTAGAAAACGGTTTCACCATCTCATCAGGCTCGGAGCAAGACCGCTCGGTGGTAATAATGGAGTGACCTTTGTCGCACGAATCGAGCCAACGCGACCGCAAGGACGGTTCGCCATGATGCAACCAATCCGCGGATTCTAGAAATCGGTAATAGCTTCGCCAAGCGCGGATCGGTGAATCGTTTGATTCGATTTAAAATTAATTTCATCTTTTTTTTTGTCACGCCGTTTTCTATATACAATATATCAATCTTTTTCCCAGGCAGAAGCGGAGTCCGCGCGACATGCGCTCTTTGACCAAATGCAGAAGCTTGATTTATTTGTTGCGGACGTGTGAGATGAAAATTAACTACACGCTTGATGTTACAATCAGTTTATGGCCGATGTTGAAATCGAAACGGGATAATTGTTGCTTTGTGCAATGCCGAAAACGAATTGATGAAAACATCGTTTGAATTTATAGCTATTGGAGAGGATTCTTCGGAATTTCATTCGCGCCGTTCCGTTTCGGTTCCCTTTTTTGTTTTCCTTTACTGTTTTTTTTTCCCTTTTTTTTTCAATTCGCCAATTCACAATCATCACCGAAAATTCGGCCCCGAATAAGCGACGCGAGAGCGCAGCAATAAGGAAATTAATCGCGCATGCAAACACGGCGACCGATTCTTTGTTAGACGAAAGTATTCCGCGCGCGACAGAAGAATTTGACGAAGCATAATTTGTCATTGTAAAAGCTTTCTGTAGCACCCACCATGTTAAAATTGTTACTATCTCATACGCGCGGCACAAATTAATTCTTTTGTTACACCGTCCACCTTGACACGGTTTCGGAGCTTTCTTATTTAAATATCGTTATAGAATTATTACGTTTATATAATAATAAAACGCGTATTTCATGTCTAATTAGACATTTCGGTACCGTAAAGAACACGCGCTACATTTTTCACTGCACTTTCGTGGCATATTTACAATTCTTTTTAAACTTATTCGTCTTTTATCGTTTCATTTTATTCTTATGGCGTTTTGCAAGACACGCAAAACAACGTGGTAAAAAAGTACTAAGTAAATAGTAACAGTTACCAGTTATTAAGTAGCAAAATTTGTCGCTGAAATCGTAAACGATTACCGATTGGTTTTCTCGCTGATATCAATCAGGAAAACATCTTAAGATACCAGTTTCTCAAACAAATACAATTGACTCGTATTAAGACAGAAGTCTTAATTAAGACACATATAAACGACATTTGTATAAACAGTGAATTCATTTGGATTACAAAGTTAAATAAAAATCCCGTCGCGTTGATTTGAACGCGGAGTGCGTTAAAATCTAAACAAAGACTCGCTCAAGAAATACGCGGTTTTACGTCAGTGACACAAGTACGCGCACGCGCGCAAATCCCGACGTTGAACCGTTGGCATCGAACTCGAAGCACGATTCGCGGCACAAATGTCCGCCGCCGTCGACGAAACGGATTAAGGCGTTGGAAAAAACCGAACGCTCTGAAATTAATTGTCAATCATAAAATGACATCATACGGAATAAAGCGCGATGAAGAAACGTCAACCGCATTCTGCGTCGTCGCCGTGCGGACACGGCGGTGTGTATCGATTTCAAACGGCATTGCGTAAACCGACGAAAAAACGACAACCGGGCCGATAATCTTTTTCGCATTTTTATTAGCCGTTGCACCCATTTAATGCGCCGTAATGTTATTACACAAATGAATAACAATCAAGCGATTATCTTAATTAACCGATGATTGTTTTGGCCTACGCAGCGAACATCGACGCGTGGGCGCCGACTGGCGACCCACATGAAGACCGTAATCCTGTTTCGAAACATCACCGTTTCGTTTGGATCCGCGCGTCTTTGGCGCCGAGAAAATAATTTCCGCCGAAAGTCGCGCGTTACGAATTATGCGAAGCGCGCCGTCAATTCGGGGCCGCGTCGGCCCGGCGCCCAAAAGCCGCGTTCGGCGCGCGAGCCACTCGGCCTGTTCCGTCGCCGCTCGGCGCGGCCGAGAGGAGAGACAACCTGCGATAAAGTTAGCCTTGATATATTTCGCCTACGCGCGTTTAACGAACGGCTTTTCCATCTTCCGCGTGGCGAACACCTACGTGATAGCCGCAAGGACATCTTGACTTTGCTATTCCATCAATATGCCACGATCACGAGGGTACCATTCCACGACGGACAAATGTCTCGCGTCCATTTACGCATGCAAAACTTGTCGCCTTTGTACGTTTCTGATATAATAAATGTCTAAATTGCACGGCTGTCCACGTGACGCACGTTTTATATTCGAACGCGAGCGCATATCGGACACGGCGAGAAATGGGAATTTGTCATTGTTTTACTGCCGCGGCTGTCACGGCGAATTGATTTCAGACAGATTTTCAATTTTACGAAGGAGATTTCGCGGTTTCAGCGGACGAGCTTAATCACACGCCATTATTGTTTTTAGATATATATATATTATTTGTGTGTTTATGCATATAATGTATTTGAAAATAATTAGTCACTATATATATTTCTTTTGCATATATGTAGATATGGGCGTAGGCAATGTTTTGAATCATTTATATATGTATATACGTGTTTAATATATAATCATTTATTTTTGTGTCATTTAAAAAAGTGTCAATTAAATACGAAAGTCGCTTTCTCCATCGATTTTAGCAATGTTTAGTTTTTAACAGATGTAACTGTCAGAGTGCGAAACATGAAAAAAATTTAAACCGTAACAAACTTGTTTTGGATTTGTCAAGTCAGCGCGGTATCAGAAATCGTTAAATTGAATTGATTTGGATTTATACTTGGTGCAAAAAGAATAACTTGTCGAAATAATTAAAGTCGATTTTATCATTCAGAATTTTGATTCGTTTTGATTCAGTTTGACACGTGTTTACGTTTATTTAGATTTAATCAATAAATTGCTATATCTTTTTACATACGTGAAATTGAGTGATTTCATATATATTGCAATACATTATATTATCAAATATAAAAGAAATAAATGCCGTCTATTTTCATTAATTATTAACGGTATAATATTATATGTATTTATTTATTTCTAAATTTAATTTAATCATTTATAAAAAAACGTAGTCGTGTAATAAAATAAACGTTAAAAATAAATGAACTTCTATTATAAACTAATTTCAATGTCGCTTTATTAAATTAGTTATCTACAAAAATAAAAAAAACACCCAATCTAAAAACACAAAGAATCTAAAAACCGGTTTAAATATAAAAGTAGAAAAAAATGAAATAAACACGCAGTAATCTAATAATTTGTAAATGCCAGCAATAAACGGTATTTCGTAAATCAAATAAAAACTGAGGAATGCGTTTCTTCACGAATTAATAAACGTAAGAAAAAACGCATAACAAATGTATCGGAAAACGCACCGATTTCGCTGACAAAACTTACGCGCGCAAAAAGCACCGCGACATTCGTGTCTTGCCGCCTGTGTTTCGTCAAAATTAATCGCCATTCGTTTGGTTGAATATTACACACGCCGACGCACGTGCAATGCGCGTGCGAAGTAACGCAAAGTTGACCATACTTTTATTGGAGGCATAATAATCACCGCGCGTTAATAAACAAAGTCTAACATTATTCTGAAAATTGCTTTCAGGGCTATCGACAAAAGATTATTATACACTCGAAACGCGAGGAAAAAAACGGAACAAATTTAATAACTTCTGCAAACCGTTTATCGCGAAACACGCGCGGGATTCAAGAAAGGAAACATAAATTGCCTAGCGGGAAAATGGACAGTCGATAAAAATGAGTTTCCGATCGAGACAGGTCAATCTTTTTCCGCAAAAATAAATATAATACGTGAAAGGCCAGATAAGCCGGCGCTCGATCAACATTGTGCCCGCGACAGTATTTAATTTATAATAACGGGCCCGAGCGGCGCGCCGCGATTGTCTTTGTTGACTCGCGTTCGCAGCTGCGAGCGAAGAACGCGCGGCACAATGACGCGGCTTTTGCCCATTTGAGAAATTATAAGCGCACAAATCGCGTATTTATTCAAACGCGCGCGCGGCCTTGATTGCAAAATTATTACCGCCGGACCAAATTTATTCGCCCCGAGCGTTCATAAAGAAATCGCGCGCGACCGATGACGCGTCCGAGCGCGCGCCGAACGGTCGCGGCCCGTTATTCAAATCGAGCCGCGAGGCTTACCGGAATCGATTGTTTGCGTTGTATTAAAGACGCTTCGGCGATCGAAATGATATCTGGCGTTGTTCACAAAGCAATGCCATTCAAGGCCGTCGGACGCGCGTAAAAAATAATAAGCCCCTTAAGGCCGAGGACTCCCGTCGAGGGCTCTTCAAATTCCGATTACTAAGCAAACTAAACAAGGAAGCGGACTCTTTGTTTGACGTCGCGAGTTTTGTTTAGGTGAGTGACGCGGTGTTGCGGGTCATTGCACTCGGATGCTCGGGTTATTATTTACCGTGTTTGTTTATCAGAATGTACGCAGAACTACAGCTTTGTTAGCTGAATTGTCGAACGAAGACACACTGAGAGAAAAAATAATATATTCAGTAAAACTAACTGAGTTTTCAGTAAAGTAAGCCATAACTGAAAAAAATCAGTAGTCCAACTGAAAAGGTTAGATATTTTGGTGGAACGTGGCAGGCAATTGTGACTATTTGAATTAACAAATTCAGTCAAATTTACTGAATATTTCAATTGTTTCAGCTAAAAATGTCAGTTTTGGTTGCATTACAACTGAACATTATACATTCAGAAAAATCTGTATTATTTGGTACAACTGAAATTCTTTCAGTTCAAACTAGTTCAGTTGACTTAACTGTAAATTCAGTTATTTAAATGAAGCTTTGCAGTTGTATCTAGTGTAATTTAAAGTTGATCTAAAAGAAATTACATTTTTCGTTGAAACTACTGTAAATCTCAGTAAATTTAACTACAGATAAAATCTTGTTGGATTAACTATTAAATATACTTTTCAATGTATAAATATGCAACTGTCACGGAATAAATAAATAATTAATTTTTATTTAAAATTTAAAAATTTAAAATTGACCGAACTCGTTAATAACTTGAACTTTTTCACTTTTTTGATGGTTTCACTGAATTTAGTTATGATGTTAAAACTTTAGAAAAGAACTAAACAAGATTCAA